>JAJMHO010000158.1:0-37635 GCA_030566085.1 Geotrichum histeridarum
AAAAAAAAAAAAACCGAGATCAATGTGGCAGAGCAGGTTATCGCCATGGCTACTATTAGCCCTCTTGTTTCTGGTCGAAACAGCCCTGGCTGGAGCTGATTACTACAAGGTACGTTCTTTTTTACAATCAAGGCAAATGTATCCACATACTAACACAAGTATTGATTAGATTCTGGGCCTGACAAAAGATGCCAGCATCGCAGAAATCAAACGAGCATACAGAGATCTAAGTCGAAAGCACCATCCTGACAAAAACGGAGGCGACGACGAACAGTTTGTTCAAATTGCGTCTGCCTACGAAGTGTTATCGGACGACGACAAACGAAGAGTCTATGACAGGTACGGCGAAGAAGGACTCAAGGGCCAGGGTGGTGCTGGAGGCGGTGGCGGCGGTGGCCACCCGTTCGGAAACATGTTTGGCGACTTTTTCGGCGGCGGTGGTGGTGGCCACCATCAAATGAGACAGCGGGGACCCAACACCGAGACCTCGATCGAAACAACCCTCCAGACAATGTACAAAGGTGAGAACCTGGACCTGCAAGTCAACATGCAGGGTCTGTGCGACCAGTGCGACGGCAGCGGGTCCGCAGACGGCAAGATGCACACGTGTAGCGACTGTCAGGGACATGGAATCAAGATTGTGCAAATCCAGCTGGCGCCCGGAATGGTCCAACAGGTCCAAACCACCTGCAACAAGTGTGGCGGCAAAGGCAGCACCATTGCCAAACCCTGCGGCAAGTGCCGTGGTACAAAAGTGATGCGCGAGAATAGAAAGTACTACCTTTACATTGAACCAGGCAGCGCCAAGTACTTTGACCACAAGTACCCTGGCGAGGCTGACAAGTTCCCAAACATGGAGTCCGGCGACCTGTTTGTGCATGTGCGAGAGAGCAAGACGGGCAACATGGGGTACCGACGGCGGGGCAAGGACCTGTTCCGGGTCGAAGTGCTGAGCGAGACGGAGGCTTCTGACGGCGGGTGGACACGCGAGATTCCGTTTTTAGATGGCGAGAGCAACGTGACACTGACCCGCAAACCGGGTCAAACTGTTGCCAATGGCGAGGTTCAAAAAATCAAACACAAGGGTATGCCGATTTTGCATCAAGAGGGCCAGTACGGCGATCTGTACATAGAGTACGTTGTCATCTTGCAGGGCGTGCCCAATAACAAGAAGAAGGGTGGAAAGAAGGGAAAAGATGAGTTATAGTAAGAATGTCTATAGAGTTTTTTAATTTATTTGTTTCTACAGGCATGAGGATGTGTTCTTGGAGATTATCAGACTGTCTTGGCTCCGGGTCCGGGTTGGCCGAGAATGAATAGAAGAAAGTTGTTCAATCGCTCAATTATCGATCTTAGGCCTCCAGTCTCTAGAGTGATTCCTGACTCCAGTTTTCAAATTGCTCTGCCTTCGCTCTGAATCAGAACCAGTCCAAATGATCCATCGCATAGATATACGAGCCAGTTGAATCGCCGCACCAACCTATTGTCCCAACTTTTCATATATACGCTAAGGTCTAGGCCTGCTGCATCCACCATACAATCGATAACTTGACGTGCTTTTTTTTCGGATACGCCGTTTTTTTGTATAAGTTACCCCATAGCTTGTGCTTTGCTTTTGCTGCGCATTCCTGCTTCTGGCTTCTGTAGTGTTTGAAATTGATCTTAGTCAACTTGAATTAGATCTTACACTGCCGACCAAGACTAGCTCTTATATATAATAGACGCAAGACCAGCCTGGGCTTTTTTCCCTTTCTCTCATTATTTAGCTGGTTAGGTATCTGCTCTCTAGTTTGCTTCTTTCTCTTGCACCATACCACAACTGCCACCTCTACCTTATCTCTTCAGAATCACCGCTAGACAGCAATGCCCTCGAAACTCCAGGTCCAGGCTGGCACGTCCTACGACCCTGCTGCTCTGGTCAACGTTAACGTCAATGCCGAAGACGGGATTACTGAACTTGAATCAGATCTTTTGAAAGCTGAAATCGCAGTCCGAATCCAAGATTACCAAGGTACGTACAGCCACACCAAGTTAAGGAAACACCTGGGATTTTGTTAACGTTTACGGGTTGAAAATAGGTTTAATAGAAGGACCGACAACCTCACCTTACTTCAAAGACGCCGCGCATACAAGCGACCGCCTCTCGATCCAGCTCAACATCTCTTTCAAAAAACAAG
Source organism: Geotrichum histeridarum (assembly GCA_030566085.1). NCBI lineage: Eukaryota > Fungi > Ascomycota > Dipodascomycetes > Dipodascales > Dipodascaceae > Geotrichum > Geotrichum histeridarum. The sequence goes on from JAJMHO010000158.1 coordinate 2,178, forward strand.
CAGAAGCAGATGGTACCATTACAGGTAACGACCTGGTCTGGGGCAACGACTTTGACACCCCGATCAAAGACAAGCTGCCATACGGCTTCTCCTTCGGGTACAAGATCCTCAAGTACGCAGTCGATCCTAGCATTTTTGGGGATCCGTATGGAGAGAAACCGTATTTGTACGGGCCGGCCCTGACAAGTTTTAACCTGATCACTGTGAACTCCAAGCCAAAGAAGAGCTCTACTGGTAGCAATGGTAGTGCTGGTGATAGGGCGCTGGAATGGCCAGGCACAATTAAAGAAGAAAACTTACAAAACAAGAGTAAAGGAGAGTACAAGTATCTCCCACCAAACGATCCCGGTGCCCGCCGTAAGTTTTATTTGACAGAAGCGAACCGGCTGGATTTTAAGTTCAAGACCAACGACTTTGACTCCAGTGCCAGCGACAGCAATCCCAGCACCGACTCTGACACCGACACTGACACAGCCAAAGGGCCCTCAGCTCAAACCGTTTACGGGTTTGACTTTTTCACGCCATACCTAGATCTAGGCAAGACTTTTGGAATCAAGCTGCCAGGGTTCTCGTTCAACGTCGAGGGTTATGCAAATGGGCAACCCTTAAGGTATACCCTCAAGAACTACAAGACGGGGCAGGTTTACTTGGTAGTGGTTTTGACGTTGCACAAGCAGGCTTAGGCTTTTTATTTATAGATGAAGATAGACATTTAATAGTGATTATGAGAGACGTTGTATGCCTACTTGATACACAGTAAACAAAATCCGCCTGGTTGCTGTTGCCCTGGTGGTTGATTTTTTTTTTGGCGTTTCTTTCGTGCCCAACTGGTGTTGACATATTTCCTAATTGAGCAGGGCAACGACCCAATGGCACAGAGTGAAAGTTGTCAACGGCCCTAATTAGGCAACCCATCTACAAACCGAAAACAGAAAAGTGTAAACATTGAGCATTTGTGTTGTCTTGTCTTGATATAAAACCATCTTCATCCTCACTTGTGTTGTTGTTTGAAAGTCTCTCTTCACCCCCCTTTTCATTTCATTCTTCAAGATATATACCTAATTATTAAAACCAACTAAAAAAACATAAAAAATAATGAACTTTTCAACGCCTAAAAAGTCGACTTCATCGTCGAAAACGAGTCTCTTCTTTGACTCCCCGACCATGCGACAACACCAGCCTTCATCCCGCTTCGAAAAGGGAGGCATCAACAACACCTCATCCCACAAGTCCATCTTTGCACAGATGAAGCAAGAAACGCCAAAGCGTATGCCCTGCTCGCCCCTGTTTAAGTCAATCAACATACAACACAAGACGCCGATCAAGCTGGACGTGGTCGCGTCAGACTGGGTGTCGAGCTGCAATGGACCAACTGTGCCGGGCAGCCCGGGCAAATCAAGCAAGGCAAGCGGAAGGCCGACTGCCCATGCCGATAGATTCATTCCAAATAGACAGGCATCTCTGCCAGTTAGATCTAAACTGGAAAAACCATCCTCTTCGTCATCATCGTCATCGTCATTAGCATCTCTTACATCTAGCTCGGCTAGCAACTTGGCGCTCGATTTTGCGTCAATTCAAGATCCCGCTGCCCGCGAAAGAGCAGCAGCCGCAGCCGCCGGTGCTGGCACTGGCTCAGGCGACTCGCCTACCTCAAGAGCGTACCAGAGCTCAGTCGCAGAGGCTTGTGGCATCTCGCTCAACACCCGCATTCTAGAGTTCCAGCCTGCTGCGCCCCAGTCTAGCAAGCCAATCGACCTGCGCAGCCAGTACAACCGGCCGCTGAAGCCCACTGTTAACGCGCAGCTGCGCCGCAAAGTGCCAACGGCCCCCGAGCGGGTCTTGGATGCACCAGGCTTGATTGATGATTACTACTTGAATCTGCTGGACTGGTCCAGCAATAACCAGGTCGCCATTGCGCTGGAACGCAGTGTGTACATTTGGAATGCGAGCACAGGATCTGTCTCCAGCCTGATGGAGGCCGCCCCCAACAGCTATGTGTCTGGCATCAAGTGGTCGGGCGATGGCGCCTTCTTGTCAATTGGGTTCAGTGATGGCGATATCGAGATCTGGGACGTCGAGGAACAGACCAAGACAAGATCCATGAACGGACACTCTGCAAGAGTGGGTGTCATGTCGTGGGACAGACACATCATGTCGTCTGGGTGCCGCGACGGCTCGATTTGGAACCACGACGTGCGACTGCCGGAGCACAAGGTCAGCGAGTTCAACAACCATACCGCCGAGGTGTGTGGTCTAGAATGGCGGTCTGACGGTACTCAGCTGGCAAGTGGCGGAAACGACAACGTTGTCAACATTTGGGATGCTAGATCAACCGCTCCCAAGTTTTCTAAAACCAACCACCGAGCAGCCGTGCGCGCCGTTGCCTGGTGCCCCTGGCAAATGAATCTGCTCGCAACTGGCGGTGGGTCCCAAGACAAGCACATTCACTTTTGGAACTCAACTACCGGTGCTCGCGTCAACTCGATCGATACAGGATCCCAAGTGACCTCCCTCAAATGGAGCACGACTTACAAGGAAATCGCATCAACCCACGGGTTCCCCGAGAATCATCTTACGATCTGGAGCTACCCGACGCTGGCCAAGCATGTTGACATTGTGGCTCATGATTCGCGAGTGCTGCACAGCGCGCTGTCGCCGGATGGGCAGACGTTGGCGACGTGTGCGTCAGATGAAAACTTGAAGTTCTGGAAGATCTTTGAGACAGTGGGCCGTAAGGCTGTGAATGGAGGGGCTAACAGTACCCTTTCCTCCGGCAAAGATGTAGGCAAGGTGATGATGATTCGATGAGCGTCTCTCTTTTAATAGTTACAAAAAAGACTGTTTATTATTATTATTCTTCATACATTGAATCTTTCTCGATTCATTGATGATATCGACAATAGATTTTTATTTATTTTTTACCTGATGGTGGGCTCATCCATCCATAGACTGATTGATCATGATGGTTTCATGGAACTTTTCGGCGTAGTATGGACGAAAATATCACGGCAACTGGGATCAAGACCCAACAAATTATCGTGTATACATTTTCATATATATATATATATATATTCAACTGTAGCCCTTGCCCATGCGGGGGGGACCATATATTTCAGATATAGGTACTGCAGTAATTATTTTTGATTTTATTGACCAATCCATGACTTTGCTCGTCGGTCGTTGTTTACCAATGAAAAGACTATAAATATCTTTAACCATCCCCAGACTTTTCCTTTCTTCTTTTCCTTCTTCTTCTCAATTGGATTTTATTTACAAAAAAAAAAAAACCAAACAGAATCAAAACTCAATTAAACACTGTAAGTTACCAAAGTTCACAAAAAAACTCAATTCTTTGGACAACTACCCACCATTGTCCCTTTCAGCCGTCTCTTTCACTTCCAACAAGCCCTTCAAAACGACAGCAATCCTCAGCCTTTCCTCATCGAAGTGGCCTCACATTTGTTATTTCCCACAACGTTGGGTTGTGGGGTATCCCATGATCTCGTTTTTAGCCCAATTGAGCTCCTCTCTCTTTAGTTCTCTTTTTTTTCTTCATACTCGACTTGAAATAAACTAACCAATCTTCTTAATAGTACAATGCCTGCTTCTGACGTTCTCAAGAGAAAGACCGGTGTCATCGTCGGTGATGATGTCCGCAACCTGTTCCGTTACGCCCAGGAGAACAAGTTTGCCATCCCCGCCATCAACATCACCTCTTCTTCCACCGTCGTTGCCGCTCTCGAGGCTGCCCGTGACGCCAAGTCCCCCATCATTCTCCAGGCCTCCCAGGGTGGCTCTGCCTACTTTGCCGGTAAGGGCGTTGGCAACAAGAACCAGGAGGCTTCCATTGCCGGTGGTATCGCTGCTGCCCACTTCATCCGTGCCATTGCCCCCATCTACGGCATCCCCGTCGTTCTGCACACCGACCACTGCGCCAAGAAGCTCCTGCCCTGGTTGGACGGCCTCCTCGACGCCGACGAGAAGTACTTTGCCGAGCACGGCGAGCCCCTTTACTCTTCCCACATGATTGATCTGTCCGAGGAGACCCATGAGGAGAACATTGCCATCACCGCCAAGTACTTCCAGCGTGCCGCCAAGATGAACCAGTGGCTCGAGATGGAGATTGGTATCACCGGTGGTGAGGAGGACGGTGTCGACAACTCTGGTGTCGAGGCCTCCAAGCTGTACACCCAGCCCGAGGACGTCTTTGCCGTCTACAAGGCCCTGGCCCCCATCTCCCCCAACTTCTCCATCGCCGCTGCCTTCGGTAACGTCCACGGTGTCTACAAGCCCGGTAACGTCAAGCTGCAGCCCAAGCTCCTGGGCAACCACCAGGCTTACGCCAAGCAGCAGCTCAAGAGCGACCTCGACACCCCTCTGTTCCTGGTCTTCCACGGTGGCTCTGGTTCCTCCAAGGAGGAGTTTGAGACCGCCATCAACTTTGGTGTTGTCAAGGTCAACATTGACACCGACACCCAGTACGCCTACCTGATCGGAATCAGAGACTACGTCCTCAACAAGAAGGACTACCTCATGACCCAGGTCGGCAACCCCGACGGCGCTGATAAGCCCAACAAGAAGTACTTTGATCCCCGTGTCTGGGTCCGTGAGGGTGAGAAGACCATGACCACCCGTGTCACTGAGTCCCTCAAGTTCTTCAACACTGCCGGCCAGCTCTAAATTGATGATGATTTTGTAACGATTTGTGAAGTAAATAAAAACTATGGAATGAAAGTAAGCTTTGGCTATTGATTCTGTTTGTACCATTACTTTAGTACACTTCAGTACCATACTTGATGGTGGTAGAAGACCCTTGCCCTGGACTGATACGCAAATTGAACGTCAGTCTGTGTGGGAGTAGTGGGTAGTACAGGCTCAGTAGATTTAGTATATCAGGATATTTTACAACTCGTCTTGTTTCTTCTTGCCACGAACCGCAATTGATTTAAAAAGAAGCCTTGCGAAGATCTTGATTTTTTCTTCGTTTCTAGTTCATACTAAATCAATAAAGCATCGCGCAATTGAACATATACCCCCCAAAATGACGCTTTATTACACTATTGTAAGTCTTTGAGCTGCGTGATTCAATGTTAGCCACCAACTAACCAAAGCCGCGCGCGCGTGCCTGTGTGTGCGTGTTCTTTCGCTTTAGGTGTTCTTTCTCTTGATGGCCGAAATGGCCGCTTTCTTTCTTCTGGTCGCCCCTCTGCCCACCAACTTACGGCGGCGGGCTCTTGTGTTTCTATCGGAAAACGCCATCATGGCCCAAATCCAAGTCGGCCTCAAATTTACATTCTTTTTCATTTTGATTCTTTTTGCAGATTCAGTGAATAGGGTATACCGGGTGCAGCAGGAAATTGCGGCGGCGCATGAGGGCACTGGACCGTTGTCGGGCAATTTACTGCATGGCGATAGGAGTGAAGTGCAGGTCCGGAGGTTTTATTCGCAGAGAAACATGTATTTGTGTGGGTTCACGCTGTTCTTGTCTCATATCTTGGGGCAGACGTATGCCCTGGTGTGGGAATTGATTGAGGTGAAGCAGCAACTGAGTGAGAAGGAGGAGGCCGAGGCTGCTGCCACCAAAAAGAAGAGTGACGATTTTGATGAAAAGGACTTGGAGGTTCTGAAGGAGACAATCAGGCAAAAGGATTTGGATATTGAGCATCTCAAAAAACAGTCAGAGGGGCTGTCGAAAGAGTACTACAAGATCTCAGATGAGCTGAACGAAAAAACTGGGCTACCTGTTTCTGACAAGAAATCAGATTAAATAAGATACATTTTTGTTTATTCTATACCTATAAAATATCTTTCTTTCATTTTTGTGTCATTCTACTCGGTCTTCTCGTAAGCGTTGCTCTTATGCTTTGGGGTGAACTCAAAGCCCTCGTTCGAGGGCCCCAAGAACATGTCACTGATCTTGATCCAGTCCTTGTAATCACTGCTTCCTAACAGAGTCTCCAGCTCATTACGACCCTGCCATGGCGGCGGGCGGTCGTTGATCTTCGGCGGCAGGTGCTCCAAAATGCCAACCGGAACATACCGATGCGTAAACGACAAGAACTCACACAGGAACCGGCGTGTCATGTTGATGCCGTACTCGTCAGAACCCCAGTGCTCAAGCCCCAAATTAGCGTACTTCTTGATAATCTCGAGTCGCTCGGTTGCGCTCTTGTCAAGGTGCTGTCGGGCCTCGATTTCTTCGAAAATCCAGGGCTTAATGAGGGCACCTCGGGCCACCATCACACTGTCCACCCCTTGGGACTCAACGCCGTGGTACCAATCCTCCCATGAGTAAACGTCACCGTTGCCAATGATCCAGGGTTTAGTGTACCGCCCGCCCTCAGAATCAGCCAGCTCCTCACGCTCGTCCTTGACAATTTTGGCAATATCGCCAATATAATCCCAGTTCGCTTGCTTCGTGTACCGCTGTGCTCTGGACCGTCCGTGGATCGTGATGGCGGCCACGCTGGTCTCCTTCAGCAGTCTCGGCACCAGCGTCTGCGCCGTCGGCTTATCGTCCTTGATGCCCATTCTGATCTTGACAGTAACCGGGATCTCGCCCGACACCGCGTTCATTCCGTTCAGCAATCTAATCATACGTGACGGGTTATCCATAAGCGCCGATCCTGCTCCAGTTCTAAACACAAGGTCGATAGGGCACCCACAGTTCAAATTAATCTCAGACACGCCTTCTGTCAAACTCGCAATGGCCTCTGCCGCCTTGACAGCCTGCCAATGCGTGGCCGTCGCAACCTGGACACCGAACCGGCCAGCCTCTGAAGAGTGCGCTCTCGGCAACGCCCATTCAGACTTGGACCCTTGCAAGAGCGGCAAACAAAGGGCCATCTCGCAGTATGTGTAGTCTGCGCCGAGCGTGCGCATAAGGCGGCGGTAGGGCAAGTTGCCAACGGTGGTGAGGGGGGACACGATTTTGGCGTGGTGAAGGTACAGTTTTTTCTTCTCGCTGGGCAGGAACGGAGGGTCGATGTAGTTGGCCGCGTTGTCGAGGGCCTCTGTCTTGGCCTCGGACTCAGTCTCAGCCTCAGTCTTGACCTCAGTGTTGTCTGTGTCCTTATTCTCACGCACAATGGTTCCAGTCTGGTTGTTGAGCACCGAGTTCATCTTGATCACTGCATCCATGTACGGAATATACTGATCCGCCAAGGGAAACGAAAAGTTCTTCTTCTGCAAGTCGTTCAACGTCTGAGCCGGCACTCTGCTCAGCTCATAATTCAGCTTGGCTGCCTCGGCCACCACTTGCTCATTCCTCGTCACTGCGTTATTACTAAAATGCGAATGCAACCACCTGCACTTCAACCCCACGGGGCACATTCCAATCGCCTCGTACACCGGGCACACCCCCGGCAAATCAGCCGGTTTCGACTCAATGTATCTTCCTATATCATGTTCAAACCTGCACTTGTCGCCATACGAGCAACCCTTGTCACTGCCCGCCGTGTCGCACAACTTGACTGTATCTCTTGGTTGCACAAACTTCCTATTCTTGTTCTGGCCCCGCTTGCGGTTCTTCTTCTTGTCACCGCCACCGAGGCCTTCAGCGCGCTCGGCAACACCGCCGCCCTCGGCTTCGTCGTCGTAGTCGGTTGCGGAAGCGCGGGGATCAGCTGTCTTGTTGAGAATGTACTGGGCCTTGATTGGCGTGATTCCCTTGACCCTTTCCGGCACAGCAGCAGTATCAGCCTCAGATATCTTGAGTTTCTTAGCGGCAGGCTCGACGGCCTCGCTAGGAGGAGGGGTGTGCTTTTCAGTCATGGTTTTGGGGTCCGACAATCAAATGGGTGAGAGTGAAAAGCCTGAGGGATGGGACTTGAAAGGCTTAAAATTTTTCAGCTTTAGCCAGGCTAGTTGGGAGGTTTACGTAAACTCACACACATTGTCTTCATCATATCAGCCCTACGGGCATTAATCTGAATCGTGATTCTCTCACCTTCCAATAATTCTGCCTTGTGAAGTAGTTAAATATTAATTTTCTTATTACTTTTAATTATGCTATTTCCACTTTTATTCATCTAAACCCTCAAGCCTCATCAGCGGGCGTCAGCTTGACATGAATACCCTCTGCCAGACTCATCGACAAGCCCGTCTTCAACTTGGGGTTCTTGCTCACACTACCTGGCATCGCCGTCACATCCTTATAGCTCTGCAGCAAACGCACAATTGTGTAAGCCGCCTCCGTAAGCGCATACTGCTGACCCAAGCAGATACGAGGGCCACCGTTGAATGGGAGGAAGTCCCAGGGATGCGAGTTGGGTCGCGACTGAGACCAGCGGTCAGGGCGGAAGTCCTCGAAATCAGGGCCCCAGAAGTCGGGGATGCGGTGGGTGTCAAAGATGGAAAAGGAAACGACAGTGCCCTTGGGGACAAAGACGGGCGACTGCTCATCGGGACCACCGCCGCGGGGAAGGGTTGTGTCGTGGGTGGCTCTGCGCGCGTTGGTAGCGATGGTGGGGTACAGGCGCATGGTCTCGTTGATGACGTTACGGAGGTACTCCAGACGCTTGAGAGACTCGAAAGTGATGCCCTCCTTGGATGTGCCAAAGGCAGCCAGAACCTCAGCGCGGAGCTTGGCAAAAACGTCCTTGTGAAGAGCGAGCTGGTGGAAGACGAATGAAAGCAGGGACGAAGTGGTGTCACGGCCAGCAACCAGCAGGTTCATAACCTGGTCACGCAGGATAACAGGGTCCTGAGTTTCTTTGATGAGCTCGTCCAGGAACACGTAGGTATCAGAGTTGATCTTCTTGGTCTTGGATCGCTCCAAGGCCTGCTTGATGTAGTACTCGACAAAGGTCTTGCAAATGCGGCAGTTTTCTCTGAACTCCTTTGAGTCGATAAGCCAGTAAAGGTTCTGGGCTCTCATTCTCAGTACCATAGTCGCCTGGCATGAGTCAAACGCACGGCTAAAGTCGTTGGCCAGAGGAATTTTAGAATCGCCCGACAACGCTCTGACGGGCTCGCCAAACAAGAACTCAGTCGAGTTGTCCATCATGAACTGGAAAAACAAGGTCTGCAGATCCGTGTACTCAGTCGGCGAGTTATTGATAATCTTCATGAGCACCTGCAAGTTGCTTTCACACGTCTCCAAATGCGAAATGCGTTCTCTGCTAAACTGGGGTCTCAGGATTGCGCGTGAATGACTCCAGCCAGCTCCGTCCAGCGTAAAGATGCCCTCACCCAGGAGCGGAAAGAACGGGGCCAGTCTCTGGCCCAGCTCAAAGTCGTTAAACTGGGTCGCCATGATTGCCTTCAAATTCTCAGGCTCACACGTGTAGAACATGAATCTACCAGGGACCTGTTGCATCAGGGTTCTGGCGCCGGCGTCCTTTCTGAACTGCTGGAAAACTCTGTAGACGTTGTGGTTTTTCATGCCTTGTTTGATTTTCAAGTACCACGGGATACCCTGGGGAACTGCCCAGTTTACGGCGGGCATTTTGACGCCTGCTTTTTGTTTTGACCAAACTGCATATCTGTATTTCACGTAATGGACGACGGGAAGAACGAACAGCAGAGTAAACAGTAACGCTGCCACAGTTCCAATGGCTTTTAAATAGAAATTCATTGTTGCAGAAATAGGTGTCTTGTCGATTGAAGGTCAGAAAAAAAGGCGACTTTGAATCCATTTAAATCTTTTTTCAATGTCTATCAAGATAACGTTGTATTTTTACATTTTGAAGCTTGTGAGAGGTGTGGAGAAGATTTCCGCACATTGCAAACCTGCAGTGGACAGTGATTTTCACTGATTTGCACAAGTCTGGATAATTGCGCCGCGTCTCAGATTTTCGTCCAAACGAGACTACTGCTTGGTTTGCTTTTATAGCCCTCCTTGACGTTTTTCTTTTCCCCTTTACACGATATTTAATCTGTTAATGCAGTCTTCACATTCAGTCTTTTGACTCCTGATTCACGGGAGCAGATGAGTTTGTTTCTTTAATCATTCCCAAAGGACTTTCAGACAATAAACACGGCTCTGTCGTTCATAAAGCCAAGTCTAAGGATTATGCAGTTTTCCACTAGAGTTACACTAATCAGGGCACAAACTGCACAGCCGTACATGACTTATTTTAACGTACAAACTGAAAACAATAGCAGCTCTCAAGATCTTGGAAGTAACTTCAACAATAGGATTAACGTACTTGGAAAGGCTTGAGAGACAGTATCGAGTTAAAGATAAAGTAGCCACGGAGTAAAGTGTATCCGATGGTGTTAGTTTGTAATATAAGGGCGAAATTCGTAGGTATTATCGAGATACACATGAAGCTATACATTCAAAATTTAAGTGCATTTGCAAACAAAGCTTGTTCAGATCATAGTTTTTTTTTTTTTCATTTGAACGGATTGCGTCATTGAGATATTCGGCTCAAAGGGTTTTTCATTGTAGAATGGTCCTGATAAGTTATAGGCAAACATTGTACTAGAGCTCTGCTATGATTTAGATATCTCGATAATAGCTGTGGCAACACAAAAGGCCTCTAAGTCAGAATATCCCTGCTCATAACAGCCTTGTGAAACAAGATTGGTGTCCAATATTGAAAAGTAGGCATATTATACATTACAAGTAGGAGCAAGTCTAAGTTGTCTTCGTAAGTTTTGGTAGCCTAGTAAATTTACTGTGGTGCGTGAAGGATGAGAACCATGGCCTGCCTGATACGATAGCGCCGTGCCTCGGTGGCCAAAGCGGTCAACTCTTTTACTGAAAGTCACAAGCTTCAGATTGATCCTGGTGGATTCGCAGATATCAAGGAAGAAAGGATTTGTCACCCTTGGAAATTTGCTCCCAATTATAATCTAAGCTTTCATGACGAGGCAGAACTATGGGAGGACATCTGATTACAAATTTCTCAAGATAAGATCGATGAATAAGGGTCTTCGTCATCTTTGCATTGTTAAGTCAAAAATGTTAGTCAATGTTGGTAAGACAGTTGCCAAAAGCATTCCGTTGGCCTTTGGTGGTCGACAACTGTACTAGTTGGGTCTTGTTCAATGTGGGGATAGATGGCGCTGGTACTCGGGATAATGACGTTTGATTTATAATACCTATTTCCGTGGCCGTCTACCCTCTGAAAACACATTCTATATATATATATATAAGGGTACCTGCAAGACGCTAAATCAAAAAATTTCCATCTGATATACCTTTTACAGTCATCTCATCTTTTATCAAACAAATCAGCAGTCATGTCAAAGAAGGGAGCCGGCGTTTTCAGCGAACAACTCAAGATCAAGTCTTACGACATCCACACCTACTACTTCCAATCTCATGAAGGTTCACGACAGGAAGCGTCTGATCTTAAAGACAAGCTGGCCAAGGATTTCGCTGACGAGGTTGCAAAGGGCGAGTTGAATATTTTCAAGCTGTGGGATGCTCCGATCGGTCCTCATCCCTACGCAATGTGGGAATGCGACTTCTATTCACCGGAGCTCTTTGCAAGGATTGTGCCCTGGTTCCAAGTTAATCATGGAAGCTTGTCGGTACTGATTCATCCTCATACGGATAAGGGCTCGCTCGCTGATCATACCAGCCACGCTTTGTGGTTGGGCAATAAAGTCAACCTCATTACTGACTTGCTTTAAGGACGTTTTTTGCATTGCCATGAGGGCGGTACATAGAGCTGGGTGGACCTGGAGCAAGCAAGGAAATGAGATACTAGTTTGTCAACTGATGTCAACTCTTAAGACGTCTATGAAAATTTAATAATATGTATGTCCAATTGAGTTTCACTATTTGCTGGGTTTGGATGATAAGATATTGGGCTTCCCAAGGAACCCAAGTCGCGTGCAGAAATGTTTGAGTTACAGAGGCCGCCATTCTCGTTGTCTTTGCGCTATGACAATATATATCGAAACCCCACCTCCACTTTCCTCTCTTCCTTTCCTCACCATCTTCACAAGAAGAAAGACTTCATTAACTTCTTTTATAAACGTTTGTATGAACGGTTTTACTTGCCAGGTATGTTCGTAATTCATTCAAGGTTTCATATTGTGTTCTGTGCCAAACCTTAGATAAGAGATATCATTATAGGGTCTACCCCAGATTTCGCGAACGAGAACCTCCACTCCAATAATTGGCTGCAAATTTTGCCCTCAATGTCTGCATTCACCTTGCTAACTGTACTCCTCTAGGATTATATCTCTGATCACATTTGGAAGACTAGCCAGCATTAACATCGTTTCGTCATACCAGCCATGCTTCGTACTATTTCTACCACCAACGCCGGCCGCTTCCATTTGTTGACCAGAGCAACTCTCAAACAGAGAGGGCTTACACGGTTTTTGACTGGTTCTGCGCCCTCCAAAGCCACGCCCACCGCGATCCCGAAAGCAGCATCTGCTCCTGGTGCCTTGGATTTGGACAGAGCAACGTTCACGATTCGGGATGGCCCTGTTTTCCATGGAAAATCGTTCGGTGCCAACACCAATATCTCAGGTGAAGCTGTGTTCACCACTTCTCTCGTGGGCTATCCAGAGTCCATGACGGATCCGTCTTATCGGGGACAGATTGTGGTCTTCACTCAGCCCTTGATTGGCAACTACGGTGTACCGTCAAGTGTTCGAGACGAGTTCAATCTGCTCAAGTACTTTGAGTCTCCTCACGTGCAGTGCATTGGTATTGTGGTTGCAGACGCTGCGATGCAATACTCTCATTGGACTGCTGTTGAGTCATTGGGTGAGTGGTGTAAGCGTGAGGGGGTTGCTGCCATCAGTGGGGTTGACACTCGCGCTATCGTGACTTACCTCAGAGAGCGTGGTACTTCACTTGCTCGAATCACGATTGGTGAAGAGTATGATGCGGACGAAGATGAGGCGTTCATGGATCCTGCTGCTATCAATTTGGTTCACAGAGTCTCGACCAAAGCCCCGTTCCATATATCTGCTGGCGCCAATGCTGAGGCTCATGTCGCTGTTATTGATTGCGGTGTCAAGGAAAACATTCTGCGATCTCTTGTTTCTCGCGGAGCTTCTGTGACCGCGTTTCCGTACGATTATCCGATCCATAAGATTGCCCACCACTTTGATGGAATCTTTATTTCCAACGGCCCTGGTGATCCTACTCACTGTTCCGCTACAGTTTACAGCTTGAAAAAGACTATGGAAACATATAACGGGCCAATTTTTGGAATCTGTCTCGGCCATCAGCTTTTGGCTCTCGCTGCAGGAGCCAAGACCATCAAGCTCAAGTATGGAAACCGTGCTCACAACATTCCTGCTCTAGATCTGGTCACTGGCCAGTGCCACATCACATCTCAGAATCACGGGTATGCTGTAGATGCTGCCACTCTGCCCCCTTACTTTAAGGAATACTTCATCAACCTCAACGACCAGTCGAATGAGGGTATGATCCACGAGAGCCGCCCTATTTTCTCAACCCAGTTTCATCCTGAAGCCAAGGGTGGACCTTTGGATTCAGCCTTTTTGTTTGATAAGTACATTGAGGATGTACGCGAGTACCGCAACAATCAGCGAATTTCTCTCGGAGAGATGCCTGATAGTAAGCCAAGTCCATTGTTGGTTGACATTCTTGCTAAAGATCGCGTTGGCGTTGAGACCAGCCCTCAAATTTAAGTGTGTAACTGTGTTGTGTAACTTGACTATCAAATTTAAACTGTATGCTACATGCTGTTCTGCTGTATGGAAGTAAATTCCCCTCCCAATCACCCTCGAATATTTCATTGTGCACCTCCCACCCAACCATTCACATCACCAGCATGGGGAGTATACAAGGGAGTCCACCACAGATTGTATACAAGGCATACTCAGTTAGCACTGGGGTAGCTGTACCATTGGACAGGTCCAAGTGAGTTCCGGAAACTTTAGTGTGCTAGCTCATTTCTAACCAGGTAGTGGTCCGCTTGGATTTCTGTATGGATTCATTGTAGGTGAAGGCGCTGAAAATTGGCTTTACGCTAGCGTGCACTAACTGAGTTTTCTAGGTTGGACAAATTAGCATATTCATCTTGATTGGACTCTTTGTGCGCTTCTTTTTATTCTCCACTTCTCCTAGAAAGTACCCGTCTGTCAAGTCACAACAGCATCAAGACCATGACCCGCCCGAGTCAGACTCAACTCCATCCTTAACAGATGAAACCAGCACGCCCATTCAGGCTCCACCTCTCCTTCCTTCGCTCTCCTCGACTAGCGCTGTTGTTGAAGCGCCATTTTCAAGATCAACCTCTACTATCTTTGCTTCTGCCAATAACAGTATATCAAGCACGGCCACAGGCCGCACTACTCTCATTAATGGTAGTAGTACTGCTAGCAGTTCGGATGATCTAGCAGCATCGGGTCTACGAAATCGATCTCAAAGAACTCCTCATGCACGGGCAGCAGGTACTCCTCCCTTAGTTCCTGCTTTACCGAATCAAGCGCGTGGGATTGCCGAGTTCCTGGCGCGCCTTGAGTATAACCATCACAGCTCTGAGTCGCTAGACTGGTTTAATGTCATCCTAGCCCAAATTATCAATCAATATAGAAGTGATGCACGCGCGAATGGACGTCTCGCAACAGTCCTCAGCGACGTGCTAAATGGGCCCAAGAAGCCTGACTTTCTAGATGAGATCAAGCTAACTGAACTGTCCACAGGCGAAGATTTTCCAATTTTCAGTAACTGCAGAATTCACAAGCGTTCTCAACCTTCGTCATCGGCCAATGGGGTTAGCTCTCAAGTCGTATCGACAGGCAGTCCAGATGTAGTTGCTGAAATGGACGTGGACTTGTCTGATACAATTACTATGGGCATTGAGACTAGGCTACTGCTTAGACAACCCCGCCTGTTTTCTACAGTAATGCCAGTATCGCTGGTCGTTTCTATTGTCAGATTCTCTGCGCGTTTAATTTTGCGCATCTCTCGCGTTACTGTCGATCCTCCCGCTACCGAGAACGCTTCTGCCGAAGATGGCTCTACCTCTGAGCAAGCCTCACAAAAGAATACAATGCTGGTTCTGAGGATATCATGCCATCCCGACTTTACGCTTGAAGTCGCTGTCAAATCTCTGCTGGGCTCTCGATCCATGTTGCATGATATGCCTAGAATTGGCCATATAATAGAAGGTCAACTTCGGAAATGGTTTAGCGACAACTTTGTGGACCCAGGATATAAGCAGGTTGTTCTGTTTCGATATCAAACTGAGAAGAAAGAGGAACCTCCGAGATGACACTAATGCAATATGAAAACCCCGCATGGCATGTAATTAATCTTTGTGACATATCTATTTATAAATTTCAATTGATTTCTATCCAATATAATTGGGAATCGCTGGCATGTCGTTAAGCTACCCGAAGCTCGAGCCAGCCCGTCCACTTGGCCACTACTAACTCTTGAAACAGTAGTATGAGACAAAGAGAAAAGAGACAGGGAATAGTTGACTCCCGCCATATAAATATTCAACATTCCTAAAGCCTGCCATGCCATGCTACCTACCGTAGGAGGTGGCCGAGCGCTAGCAGTAGGTTGACTCAAATGCCGGCTCTCATTGGTGGAAGGAGCATTGGCCTCTTGCGTTTCGAAAACAAATGGCAGGTTTTGACGCGGAATAAAGAAAAAAGATATGGAATGAATCAAGCGAATTTGTTAATTGATACATTTTTTTAGTAGGGGTCCTTAAAGACCCTGACTGTGCTCACCCGCGGTATACGTCTTTGTTCAAAACAAACACTTGGTACCACCAACCATCGCTTATTCAAAAGAACGAAAACACGAACGTGCTTACTTTTACCGAGAATCAAGATAAACAAAATATCATTAATTAAAATTGCTTTTAGAAATGGAAAAATGGAATCTGAGCTTTTCAGAAATTTTGGCCGGTGCCTGGTATCATGTCATGGTGAGACCATGAGCACCATGCCAAACAACTCAATTGCAGACCAAAACATAGAGAACCACTCACATTTAACATAATATTGTATATTGAAACGTTTAATTATTATTATTATTATTATTTTCGCTGTTTAACAGCTTCCCATGGACCATCCAAGCACATCATTACGCGTTATTATTTTTCATGAGGTCGACGCGGAACAACTTAGCTGAGTCCAGCTTTAGCTCCTATACTGTATTTAGTCCGAGACGCCGCACAACTGCCTAATTCATAACTCCCAACCACCCATATTCTTACGTTTTATCCCGTTTAGGCAGTATCTAACCGCAAGCAGAGATTTTTCTCCATGCAAAGGCCAAAATAATGAGAAGACCATCGCAGCCCAGCAAATGGTGGCTGGTTTGAATGGTTCGTTCAATTTCAACAGTACTATGTACCATGCTGCAACAATTGATGTACTACTAATCCTTGCATGCTTAGAATTGACGATAGTTTAAACTTCTGCAGGCTCTGATCTTTAAACGAACTGGCTAATACGTCTTCAACCATATCTTGTCGTTACAACCAAGGGTCTGTTTTGTCATCACTTGCAGGTTGTCTAAACTACTTACGAATTCCTATATATACTATTTTTGTATGAAAACGAGTGGAGAGGTTGAAATGAACAAGAATAGAAACTTGGCCAAGTGCCTCTTCTGAGATCAATTGTGGAGAAGACATTTTTTCAGTTGCAGTTCGGAATCCATCATTAACTCATAGTTTCGTTGCATGTCGGAGTTTTATATATATTGCTCGTGTAATTGGAAGAGAGCTTGTAGAGTTAAACCGCATAGCGCGGACGGATCAAACAAAAACTGATGTGGGCCGGGGCCTGTTAATCATTAAAGGTCTGGAGTAGTATGGTGTTGGTGGTATCAAAAAGGTTTTGTGCTTTGTGGTAATCTGCATGGCTGAAAACTGGATCACAAAGATTGTCACATATTTTGATTTAAGCTCAATAGTTTCATTTTTGCTTTTTCATTTCATTAATTCTTCTCGGTAATTCATTTCTTTCTTTCTTTTTTTTTTCTACTTCCAACTGGCTTTTGCATCTTGAACGCTTTCAAGGATCCACTTCTCCATTCTCATTTCCACTTTTTTTTATAAATAGCGAGGGATATCCAGCTCTCTCTATTTTTTTTTTCATTAGCTTTCACTTCATTTATAAATTGACCCTATCCTTCTTCTAACCATCATCTAACCCGTCCTCTCACGAACAATGCTCTCCAAATCTCTCGCCAGTGCCGGAAGGTACATGCTTCTTTCATACCTAGCTACTCAAGTTGTTGCTCAGACATACACTACTTGTAATCCTCTAAAAGAAACTTGTGATGCCTGCCCTGCTCTGTCTGGATCTCTAGACACTTCATTTACCGAAGGCGCTTCCAGCAGATATGAAGCCTACTTGACTACCAGCAAGGTCACCTATACTGACAAAGGTGCAACTTTCACCATTTCTCAGAGAGGTGATTCTCCTTCAGTCGAGTCTGACTTTTTCATCATGTTTGGTCACGTTGAGTTTGTTGCTCAAGCTGCACCCGGAGCAGGCATTGTTTCTTCTATGGTATTGATTTCTGATGATTTGGACGAAATTGACCTCGAGTGGGTCGGCTCAGATACTCTCCAAGTGCAATCCAACTACTTCTCCAAGGGTGATACCTCGACTTACTCTCGAGGTGCTTACCATCCTGTCACTTCTCCTCAAACCACTATGAACACTTACGCAATTGACTGGACAAGTGAGAGAATTGTTTGGTACATTAATGGAGCCGCTGTGAGAACTCTGACCAACAATGGTGATGGTACTTTCCCTCAATCTCCCATGCAGGTGAGATTTGGATCTTGGGCCGGTGGTGATCCTAGCAACAACCCTGGTACCATTCAATGGGCAGGTGGTGTTACTGATTTTTCCGCTGGTCCTTATGTGTACTATGTCAAATCCATCAAGGTGCAGGATTACTCTACCGGAAGTGAATACAAGTACACTGATCACTCTGGCTCGTGGACTTCTATTGCAGCTGTCAACGGTAAGATCAATGGTAATTTGGGTGGTTCAGCTGGTGTTGCTGCTCAGGAGCATGTTGGTGATGTTTCCAGCTCTGCTCCTGATGCTGACAAGGCTGCTGCCACTGCCCCTGCACCTGCTTCCTCTTCGTCTAGTTCTTCCAGTGCTCCTGAATGGAAACCCAGTTCTTCTGAGTCAAGTACGGTTTCTTCTACCACTACTTCAGCTTCTACAACTGTATGGTGGACCCCTGAGACCACCGTCTGGTGGACTCCCTCGCCCAATCCGGAGGCCTCTGCTTGGACTGCTCCTTCCCTCAAGTATGTAGACACTCCTTCTAACGGGCAGGGCGCTGAGCCAGCCATCACTACACTGGTTTCTGTAGCTTCTACTAGCTTTGTCATTTCCTCTGCTTGGGACTCCGCTGCCGCTGTCGCTTCTGGAAGCATGACTTTCGAATACTCGGAAGGAAATGGTAAGCTTGACAGCTCCAAATTTCAAGTCATTGGTAAGAACTCGAATGGAACGAACTCAAATGACACTGCTCCCCCATCACCTCCTCATCCTGAGCAATCAAATGACTCTACATCAAAGTCTCTTTCTTCTGCATTGATGTTTGGATGTTTGGTTCTTGCATACACACTCTTGCTCTAAGGAGTGATTGATCTTTATTGTCTTTTCAACCAAAACGCCTCATGAAGACAACTTTTTTTGCATCCACACAGGGTTTTACAGGGATTTTTATTTTTATTTCTTTTTCTTATTTTTATTTTTTGGAGTTCACCTTTTTTATTGTTTATTTTTCTCTTCTTTTACTTTCTTTGGTTCTATTTTTCTTTCAACTTTATTTCATGGGATTGGGTAACTGCATACAGGTACATAGACTTCAAATTCACTTTTTCTACACAAAACTATATTATTGCTTCGAACATTATTGGATGTGGAATAAGACCTATAAGCACTTCTGATATATCTATATGTTTTGTAGTCGTACCTGACAATAGTTTGCAGGTTGGGCCATGCATCAATCTACATAACCGAAAACGTTCACCTGTCACAAAGATGCAAGCTTCAACAAAAGGAACCAAGCGTGCAATGTTCTTCTACACTTGGATCAATGTTTATAACTTAAACTCCAACATCTCAAGTGTTTGGCTTTTTTCGATTTTTCCAGCTCTCTCGTTGCCCCTTCTACTTCGGGAAGCCCAACTTGTTGAACAGCAATAGTTATTCCTTTATCAACCTTTTACTAGTAAAACTCCAAGAACAGAAACTGCTAAATCTCAATATTTTGGGAAATTGTATAAATGAACTCAAGGCTGTCTACTATTTAGAAATGTGCTTTTTTCCTCTGGTAAATGTACTTCTTATCCTTGAGACAAATCAAGAAGAAAGCGCCAATGAGTTCTTATCACGATGCGTTGACTGATGACAATCACACCCACAGAATGGATATATTCAAGGATGCCAAATCAGATTTCTCACATCATGAGCAAACCGACGACGATGCCCTGATTCACGATGGGACGAAGCAGACTCAACTCATGCTTAGCACGGGACGTATTGTAACGAGTTCGCCGACTGAAATACACATCTCTCCACTAGCAAAACCGGTCTTGGAAGTTGAAGCTGCGCTCAAAGAGTTTCATGAAAAGAAAGAGCAAGTCAGTTTTAAGGAAGACGTTGTCAAGTTAGACAGCAGCAGTGAAGGACCTGACACCCCCATCATTGAGCGGGCAGAACGAATTTCAATTGCTACAGCCTCCAATGGTTCAGCCCGCTCAAATTCCCCTGCGGCAGAAACTTGGATTGAGTACAGGCGGGCTAAAGAGCAAGAAGAAAAGGCTCAAACCATTATATCAACTCCACCTAGCAATCCACAGCTCGGCGAGGTTTTACAGCGGTTAAAAGAGATGGAAATTCAAATGGGAGAGATGAGGAAAGAGATAAACGAGCTTAAGGACAAGGATCGGTCGGGAATATGGCAGATGTCTTTGATGAGTATCGAGGATGCAAAGAAGAAGTTCGGAAACAAGAATCGCAGATAGAGTCATAAAGTAATGTTGAATTCAATCATTAAACTACATGCATTAACTGTAAGAGTGCAAGAAAAGGGGTCGGTAATAAATAATAGGCATTGATGCCAATGAAATGCAAGACAAGAATTGGGTCATCGTTTCCAGGGCGGAATGTATTTTGGTTTTGAAGCTGTAGAATCTTTGCTGGGTTGAGAATCAGCCGGAGATGATTTGGAAATTGTATCGCTACTTTTTGCCTCTGGCTTTACATCCTGCAAAGCATTTGATGTCGTGGAAGATGTCGTCTCGAGTTTCTGCTTGATCTTTCCATCAACAGTCGACTTCTGACTTTTGTCGATGGTGAGCTTGGCGAGAGAGTCCACCAGATCATTATTTTCCTTTTCTTTAACTGGGCTTCTACCTGGCAACGCAGGATAATCGGACTCCGATTTCTCAAGTTGTGGAGCGCTCTTTTTCGTTTCGTCTGGCTTTCTCAGTTGACCTCTATCCATTTCTGTGGCTCTTCCCTGAAGGATTTTGTTAATGTTGGTAATATGAGGACTTGCTTTCCTAGGAGCTGGTGATATATCTCCCTGCTTCTCTCCTGATTCTTGCAACCTCCGTCGACCTACTGGTACATATCGAGCGACATCTTCTGTTGGCGTGAATCCTGGGCGAACTTTGAAAACCTTGCGCACGGTTCCATCACTTCGCACTGATCCACCCACATATCTATTTCCCTGATCATCCTCCTTGATCCCAGAGGGCAAGGCAACGCCTGAAGGTGAAGATGGAGTCGCCATTGTATAAGCTGGGTTCCTGGACTAAAGATGGAGAACTGCCCAAGAGACATTCTGCAGTAGAAATATTTATCCATGACAGAGCGCTGACATAATTCATTACAACCAATCAACAGTGGATGATTCTCCCAAGAAGTGGGTGATGCCATTTTTTCTTTCAAGACAGATTTCACTCTCCTTCAACCTGCCCATTTCTGAAGATAATACAGCAGCTGCTTTTGATTCATTACAATGGTATGAACTGCTTTTGAAACTGCTAACTATAATTCTGATTTGCTAACTTTTTGTCAGTCTTTCGGAACCACCGTCTACAACACTGTCTTCAGACGTAACTCGATCTTCGTCGGCACCGTCTTCGCCAGTGCTTTCTTCTTCGACATGTACGTTAGCTATTAACCACTTGGTACCAAAATCTAACATTATTTTAGTGGATTCAACAAGGTCGTCGACTCCTACTACGACAAAATCAACGCTGGCGTAAGTTGTGACATTTTACAGCTGCCCAAGTTCAACATTCTAACCCTACGATAGAAACAATGGAAGGATATCAGACACAAGTACGTTGAGGAGGAGGAGTAAGCTCATAAGTGCTTGAAATTAGAATATTCAGCAATATACTTCAACTCTTGCATACTCTCGACATATCTTATTTAATACATTTATTGTTCAGCTTTTGAATCTTCATTCAGTACCATCATACCTCGCCCGGTAGGCCTATCACCGGTTTCTATACCCAATGGCCTGCATTCTGTAAATATAGGTGCCTGCGTTTCTAACATTCCATGTTAGTGCTCTGGGGTTTTGGAGGCTGGATGGTTAGCTCTCATGAGGAAGGTAGAGCTCGAAAGAAACCATCTTGGTTTGAACACTGCATTCAGGTCTAGCGATAGGCTTCATCTTTCTGTAACGCAACTACCAGGTCAGTTCGAGGACTGAAGTCGATACCTACTCTGGCACAAAATAAGGGCACCCATAAACCGTACTGTAGGCTGATGTAGCGCTGAACGGCTTGCTTAGACACATAACAAACACCCCTCAGCCTTCTCTAGACTTGACTAGTTGATTTCAGTAAGTAGGCCGCGACCTATGTCAAGCAGCCTATGTCAAGAATCCTTAGCTTTCTTGCCTGTTGTCTCATTGATCTCAAGCAGTAGTAGAAATAATCCCATACATGGAAAGGTAAGGTAAGGGTAAAACGCGAAACACAAAACAGGAAAAGTAATTTCAACATCAAGATATGTAGAGCACTTCGATGTTTAAAGATGAAGAAGAGAAAAGAAGAAAAAAGAGACAAAAAGTAGCTGTATCAAAATCAATATACAGTGAATTCTAAAGGCTTGAATTTTTGTAGAATCCGTAGCAATTTAGGATCATTGGCGAGTGGGTTTTTTGCGTCGCGACTAATAATTACCCTGAAATTTCAAAAGAAAAATGTTCTCTCCACACCCAAAACCACTACAACAATACCGACATACTGTCCTTCAGATCATTAGAATGGAGAAATCAGATCAGACATCAGAAACAGAAACTCTTACTGTGTTAAAGGTTTCTGAACCACTCTATTTGAGATATTACTCAGGTCACCAAGGAAGGTTTGGCCATGAGTTTCTAGGTAAGTCAGATTCAATCGTCCTGTAATCTCACCTAACTTTGTAGAATTCGATATTCGAACACATGACGATGGCAAAAGCGGACTGTTACGGTACGCTAATAACTCAAATTATAAGAACGATTCCTTGATTCGAAAAGAGGCCACGATAAGCCCGGCAGTAATTGAAGAAATCCGACGGATACTGACGGTGAGCGAAATCGTCAAGGAAGACGATTCGAAATGGCCGGAAAGAAATAGGGATGGCAAGCAAGAGCTCGAAATCCGAATGGGAAAGTATCATATTTCATTTGAGGTAAGTGTGAATACCATTGAGCATGGACTTGAAACTAACGCTCGCAGACCGCTAAAATCGGGTCTTTGAATGATGTTCAGAAGAGTGACGACCCAGAAGGTCTCAGAGTGTTCTACTACTTGGTGAATGACCTCAAGGCTATCATCTTCTCTTTAATATCCCTGCACTTCAAGGTATGTTTCGCGCTTGTTCTGGTTCTACAATATCTAACACCAGTCTAGATCAAACCTATCTAAACTTATCATATAACCCTTGACATATCTTCTAATGTACTATGCCTTCCTCATGTTCAATTAACGTTTTTGTAGCAATTTAGGGTATGGTAAAATCTTACGCGTAAATTTTTTTATTTTTCTTTCGCCTTTATTTGTTTTCGTTTCACTTCTGTGATTCTCATTTTTGATTGTCCTGACTTCACTAGATTTAATAGTCTGGCACTATCTGACCTTTGCATTAATATATAACGATGCCTCCTTCATGGTTCGAGGCCAAGCGAAAGGCCCCAAGCTCAGACTTTACTAGCAACGGCCATAGTACCAAGAGTGGATCAGCAGCGACGGAGACTCCAAGCCAGCCCTTCTACAAGCTGTTTGAATCCGTGAATGGTGGTGGCGCAAATGACTTTGCTATTTCCAATGTCGTGAAAAAGCCACGCCTTTCTGGAGAGCCTGCTTACACGTCTCCTGTTAGCTCTTTTGGCAGTCAGTCAAAGCTGAAGCGGCCCTCTTCCTCCGCTTCCCCTCGGCTTGCTTCCCTGTCAGAGAAGTTCTCATTCAAGCCCTCGACTGCTACTCCTTCATCAACGGTATTCTCTAGATATAACAGCATGCTTGGTTCCGCGACCACGTCCCCTCCCAAACCAACTAATAGGATCTCCCACACAACTTCTGGGGCCACTGCAGGCCTAGATCCCCGAGAGGAAATCATTGCAAAGCGGCTTCAGAGCGTGTTTCGAACCGTTCCGTCCAAAATGATCAACTACGCTGTAAAGAAAATGGGTACTTTTGACAGTGCTGCCGACTGGTTGGAGAACCAAGATCTGATCTTGAGCAAGAACAGCAGGAACTCGAGCGCTTCTTCATCGTCACGATCTTCGCCATCTATTGCTGCTGCTGCTAGCAGGGCAAAAGGAAAGGTTGATGATCTGGCCAGTGACTCTGATTTGGAGGAACTTGACCTCGAAGAGGAGGAAGAGGACGATCTAATTTCTGAAGCTGCCAAGAGCGGCTACTTGGAAGCCAAGCGAGAAGTCTCAAAGCCTACCATGTCTATTCGACAAAAGTTTTCTCACAGATCTGCTCATGTCTCTTCACAGACTGAAGAGGTTGAGGAGGTTGCAGTTGTGCCCAAGCGACGACTTGTGCGAGCACAACCTACGGAAGACGAGATTGTCATTACTGACGAATCCGGCGATGAAGAGAAATATGATGACGTTGAAGAGATTGAATTTGAGAGCCGAGTACTGGAATTCATGAATACAGCATCAGTTGAAGATATCGCTGACATGGCTGCATGTGAGTTATCAATGGCTGAAGCAATGGTTGCGGCGCGCCCATTCGACTCTCTGGATGAGGCTAGAGCCGTGGCGTTAGAATCCGAAGGCAAGTCGAACAGGAAGAAGACAATTGGAGAGAAGATCATTGATGCAGCATATACGGTATGTTTTTTCGCGGCTGTTGTTGAAGCTTTACTAATTATCTAGACACTGCGAGGTTACGAAGCAGTCGACTCGCTGATTCAGAAGTGTGAAGAACTGGGAACCCAAGTTTCGAACGATATGAGTCAATGGGGTGTTTCAGTTCTGGGCAAGAACGGAGAACTTGAGCTCTGCGACGTTGATGAAGAAAGTGACGAGGAGGCAGTGGTTTCTCGTGGACGCAAGTCTGGCAACAAGCGAGGCAGTTACTTTTCTGAAAAGCCCGCTCTTTTAGCGCCAGAGTTGGAGTTGAAGAACTACCAGCAGGTCGGTATCAACTGGCTGTCACTTCTTTACAAGCGCAAGCTGTCATGTATTCTAGCCGACGAAATGGGTCTGGGAAAAACCTGCCAGGTTATTGCCTTTCTAGCGCATTTGAAAGAGATTGGCGAGCCTGGCCCACATTTGGTAGTGGTTCCTTCTTCTACTTTGGAAAACTGGTTGCGTGAGTTTCAAAAGTTTTGCCCGCAGTTTGTGATTGAACCGTACTACGGAAGTCAGGCTGAGCGAGCAGATATCCGGGATGCTCTCAGCGACCCGTCTGCGTCGTTTGATGTTATGGTCACCACATATAACTTGGCCTGTGGAGCTCCTCAGGATCTTGGATTCCTCAAGAGCCGCAAGTTCAACGTGTGCGTGTACGATGAGGGACATCTTTTGAAGAACAGTCAGTCTGAGCGATACTCCAAACTGATGCGTCTGCATGCAAACTTCCGACTCATTTTGACAGGTACTCCCTTGCAAAACAACTTGCGTGAGCTTGTTTCTTTGCTCTCTTTCATTCTGCCTGATATCTTTGTATCAAGGAAAGATGACTTGGCGGGCATTTTCAAGCATAAAGCCAAGTCTACGGACAATAGCTCAGATGGTCGCAATCCCTTGCTCTCTGAACAGCGAATTACCAAGGCCAAGACCATGATGACACCGTTTGTTTTGCGACGCAAGAAAGACCAAGTGCTGCAGCATCTACCTTCTAAGTCGCACCAAGTTGTGTACTGTGACATGACCGAGCAGCAGAACGTGGTGTACCAGAAAGAGCTGCAGGCAAGTCGAGAGGCTATGGAAGCGAGAAAGGCCGGAAAGAAGGGAGTCAAGTCGGTCGGAAATGTGCTGATGCAGTTGCGAAAGGCGTCGTTGCATCATTTGCTTTTCAGACAGATTTACAACGACAAGGTGATTAAACAAATGGCCAAGGAAATCATGCGGGAGGAGCAGTACCGCACAGCGAACGAGCAGTACATTTTTGAGGACATGGAAGTCATGACCGATGCCGAGCTGCATAGATTGTGTGAGACGTTCCCGTCGGTGCGAAAACACAAGCTGGAAAGTGACGAGTGGATGAACAGTGGTAAGATCCAGAAGCTGCAAGAAATGCTGCCAGGCATGAAAGCCAAGGGCGACCGCATTTTGCTGTTTTCGCAGTTCACACAAATGCTGGACATCCTGGAGCGTGTGCTCAACCACATGAGCATCACGTTCATCCGCATGGACGGTCAGACGCCCGTCGAGCTGCGGCAGGAAATGATTGATAAGTTCCACGACGAAACTGATATTACGGTGTTTTTGCTGTCAACCAAGGCCGGTGGATTTGGAATCAACTTGACGTGTGCCAACACAGTTATCATCTACGATTTGAGTTTCAACCCCCATGACGACAAGCAAGCGGAGGACCGGGCGCACCGAGTCGGCCAGACACGCGAGGTGAGCGTTATTAGAATGATTGCAAAGGATACGATAGAAGAAAACATCCTGCAGCTGGCCAACACGAAACTGGCACTAGATAGAAGTGTCAGCGACGATAAGGAGGCGGAGAAAGCGGCCGAGACCAATGCTGAGCTGATTGCAAAGCAGATTTTCAGTAGTTAAAGCATTGTAAGAGCAGTAATATTTATATTTTAATTTTTTTATTATCTTGAACTTAGAAAGAGGCGGAAGGTGTGAATGAATAATGTAATGAATGAAAGTATTTGCTATTCAGTCTATGGGTAAGTGCCGCGTGGTCGTCGCTCAGTGATCTCTTCGAACTCGACGACGGAGCCAGTGGGCACCGATCTGGGGCCAGGTTCCCTCACAGGCCTACAACAGTTAGTCTCTTACAATTGTACCTTTTGTAGCTTTCAGACCACATATCAAAAGATATATGCCTGGGTAGTTCTTACATGATTGAATAATCCGAAAACGCCGGCTTCTCTGACACCTTTCTCTGGAACACAGTCGTTTCCCTCGAATTAGTCACCTTGGCAATGCTCTCATCCTCAGCAGCCTCAACAGCAGCTCTGTCGGAGGCAGGAATGAGCCAGTCGCCGACAAGAGACTTGCCGGACTTGGAGTTGACGCGGTCGTTGTAGAGCAAAGCGCCGAGGGTGATGGAGAAAACGCCGACAAAAATGGAGGTTTTCTAAAATGAAAAGAAAAAAAAGCGAGTGGTTAGCTATCAAGAGTCGAAAAGAATAGATAAAGACTTCGTCGAAGTAGGGTCGAGTGAGGAAGGGGACTATTTACATTGAACAAATCTAAACCAGAAGTCGTGTTAGCAAAACAATCCAAATAGTACCAAGCATTCAAACAGTCGAGCAGCAAATCAAGCAATCAAACAATCGAATCAGCCAAGACCTAGAATCAGCTTGGGTTTGTCGAGATATACATACACTCAGCAGGGTACTCAGGAGCATGGTGGTCATGAGCAAATCTCTTCGTAATGGCCTGCGATCTAAGACCAGTTCTGGCGGCCTTTGAGTTGGCGATGGCGGGCCTAGTGATAGAACGAAGCATCTTGTTGTATGTGTGTGTAGATATGTGTGACGGGGAGAGAGAAGGAGGATGACCTAGGGTGTGCAAAGGATTTTTTCGGTGGGTGGGAGTGGTGGTTTGAAAATAGTATGGTGAAAGAGCCAATCAGAAGGAGTGAATATCAAAAAATTGGTGATGGGTTGGGGTTCATGTACCGACTTTTGAAAAAAGTCTTGATGCGTCGGGACATCGGGCCTTTGGCAAAGTGGGGTCGGTTCTTTCTCTCCCAACTCTTTTAGTTTATGTTTCAGGTAGATCCTACATAGTCTACCAAGCCTACACTCTTTTCCAACCTACTTTTTCAAATACCCTTCAACGGCATCAATTGACACTCATTTTTCACAAGAAGAAAAGAAGAAAAATGCCACTGTACTCGTTTGGTTCAAACGGCAAAGGCCAATTAGGACTCGGCCACACCGAAGACACAGAATCACCAGGCCTCGTCATCTTCAAACCTGAATACAGTTCCCTATCTTCAGCCACTGCTGATTTACAAATAGCCTGCGGCGGGAATCATACCTTGCTACTCGACAAAGCCTCCGGCAAAGTGTACGGCACCGGCGACAACTCCGTGTTCCAGCTTGGCCTGGCCCATCATGGTGCTGATGATGAGAAAGAAAACAATGTCACAGAGTTCACAGAGCTGGAACTGCCTATAGGCGCCTCTAAAGTAACTCACATTGCCGCTGGCTGGGAGTTTTCAGTTGCGGTTTGTGCAGACGACGGGGCTGTATACACATGCGGGCGCGGGCCAAAAGGAGAGCTCGCCAACGGCAACGACGCCGTCAAAACGCATCGCAAATTTCTCAAAGTCTTTCAATTTGATGTCGAAAACGGCCCCCGCCAAAAGGTTGTACAGGTTTCAGCGGGACTCGCACATGTGGCGGTTGTGCTTGCGAATGGTGAGGTGTGGGGATGGGGTACGGGACGCAAGGGCCAGCTCGGACATGCCTGTACAGCGGCCGCCGTTACAAGGCCCAGTTTGGTAGAGTATGAGGGTGCGGGGCATGCGGTGGCAGTGGCGTGTGGGCGTGCGTTTACGGCTGTGCTCAAAGGTGACGGGTCTGTGCTCGTGCTTGGGTCAGACAAGAACCTGGACAGCGGCAGCGCAGCTGCTAAACTCGGCGAACTGAAGACTGGCAATACAGGTGCTGGTGCGGCTAGATCAATTGCGGCGGGGTGGTCGACTGTCCATGCTTTGCTAGACTCAGGGACGCTAGTCTCGCTCGGAAACAACTCGCACGGCCAGCGTGGTCCTTCTGCTACCGAGGACAATTCCAATTCCAACACCAGCACCTCCCAATTTAGCCTGCATGCAGCTGGCACTGAGCATTCGCTGGCCGTGGCCCAAGATGAGACTACTGTTGTTTCGTGGGGCTGGGGCGAGCACGGCAACTGCGGGCCGCTCTACAGCGAGGATCGGCCAAAAGGCGAAGTGTATGAAGTGTATCGGTGTACTGGAAGTTCAAAGGTGAAGCGGGTGTTTGGTGGGTATGCCAGTAGCTGGATCCTAGAGGGTCCAAGTTTATAGTCAGTGTTGTCTCTCTCATTATTTAGGCGATATAACTTATATGGTCTATATATGCGTGGATGTGGACCTAAAGTTTTCAGCCGTGCATGAGTTTACCTTATAATTTCTTTGTATGTGTGGGTTAGTGTAGTTCTTTTTTTGTTCCAGAATATTTGCTTTGGGGTTGGTTCACCACAAAGCCCAAAAAAAAACCATCAGCACCCACAACATCTGATGCTTGGACTTTAAGTCTGGTTCTAACACCCACCCTGCTTCCGCTTCTCAATACACTTGACATTCATATTTACATTTCATTGCACCTTGATTTATTTTTCCCTTTGTTTTTAATTCATTTAATTTCACAATGTTTGGAGTTGTTTGTGCTGGCCGACCTAGTAAGTTGGAACTTCCTACCACCCTGCACCAAAAAGCAATCAACTGTTTGTACTAACCCACCTACTTGTTTTGTGTTTGTAGTGGAAACGCCTACCCAGATCGAACCGACCAAGTATGTGATATCCATTGAAAGAGCGGCCCGGATCCATCATATGGTCGTGTTTTTACTTCCTAATGGTATGTTTTTACAAGTGCGTCATTACATTGCTAACAAAAACCGTTGTGTAGCTGTCATTGATCCGACGATGGCTGCGTCTGTGTACTTCCAGTTGCCAGGCAAAGAGTTTCAGCTTCTCGGCGCGTAAGTCTTTTTGTTTCAATATTGCTTGAAGATGACAATTGCTAACAGGATAACCTAGTGTAACCGCTGCCAAGCCTTCCAGCATTTTCAAAATCAACAACTCTTCACCCACCCCCAAATCAACGCCTGCCTATTTTGATCTCGACGCCATGGTTGATGACGACAGCATGGCCGGCTCTGCTTCCGACGAGTTCACAATCAACGTTGGAATCTCGCTTGAGCCCTTATCCGTTGTTGAGTCCATGCTCGAGCAACAGCGTGTCCAGCAAGAGCAGACCAAGTCCAGCAATAGCGGCAGTAGTGGTAGTGGTAGTGCTAAACTGCAGGATGCCGATAGCATTGCAGTGCTTGCCAACAAGATTGTGACACATGCTTACAATTTTCTGAGCAGCTTTACGGATAGCAGCGGCAAGGTGCCGATGCGGGTGTTTGATGACTGGTGGGCCAAGTTCAAGAGCCGTTTAGCATCTGATCCCAAGTTCTTGGAGGGTTTATGAGGTGATTGAGAATTAATAGTAAAGCATTTGAACATGGAGAGAGTAGTTTGGAGTCATATAGAACACACAACTACGAGTATACGATAGTTTTTTTTTTTTTTTTTTTTTTATTTTTTTTTTTTACTTTTTATTTCTTTAATATGACGATAGCCGTCGATATCGATATCCGACTGATAAAGTACGTAAGAGCGCTGTGGTCTAAGTTAAGGCACGTTGGTTTTAGACAGAACGAGGATGCGAAATCTCGGAGTTGAAATTTCAAAAACGATTTTTGTTTTGTTTGAGTTTTATAAATTTATTCTAGTAATCAAACAATAATAATAATAATAATAGAAAACTCGGCATTTCTATGATTTGATCAATTGATTGATTCAATAATTTAAACCATGAAAATCATCAACCGCAGTTTCTGCCTGCTTCTGCCTGCTTCTGCCAGCTGCTGCCAGCTGCTGCCGTAGTTTCATACATTTTCATACCGTTGTTGAACCCGACGATAATTACCACACCATACTTCCCCGTGTGGTTTGTATGGTAAATGAAATGACTCTTCCGAGCCTTTTTCGCCCTTGTATTGTGTTTAGTCATTTATGAAATGGTTTGTCATCAGCCAGCCATATTGATCCATCGATCCATCTGAAAAAAGTCTCGGGTTTTCGGCAGTTTTAGACTGTCATATATTGAATGTGAAATGGAAAAATGTCCAAAAAAGGAAATATGGATATATCCGCTGGATCGGAATTATTGTCTTGTCAGAATTGACTCAGCCATTTCATGGGGTAATTATGACATAAGCAGGATGATTTACATAATAATGGTACTTCACGTGACTTTAACGGTTCCCCGTCACTTGCCCGAAACGGCAACAACATAAATCCGGTATACAATAACATACAGGGTAAGGTTTATGTGTCCTGTTCCCCAGATTTTTTTTTTTTCTTTTCCATTGGTGAAAAAGACTCATGATTGAACAGATATCGAAGTAGGGAAAGAACAATAAGTCAAAGGGCATTTCGGAAGGTGCTCGGATAGAAATTCAAAATCAACCCTGTTGTTTATAAACCCATTAAAACCATTGACATAGTAATACAAAATGAATTTCAAAATATATATGTAGTAAATATCATTGTGTCTGTCTCATGAGATATTAAAAGAAGGAAAAAAAAAAAAAAAAAAGTCGCGTGGGTGTTTATGGGTGGTTGTGGATGGTTAAAGGGCTGATTTTGGACCTCGGACAAAAGGTTTTTTTGTTTTTCATTTGTATATGCAAAACACTTTCTTGAGTATAGGGAACTTTCACATCAGTATACTATAATATATGGTTATGAAAGGAATTTTCAAAAAATTGTCAAAAGAAAATAAAAAACCCTGTTTGGCTGACTATTCTATACTGTTTCTGGGCTGCGCTTGGCCTGCCACAAGGAAATATTGGAAATATAAGCTCATTGGCTCAAACTCATACTATCTCTATCTTTTTTTTTATTCCTTCCTCGAAATGTGCGAAATTTAGCAAGTGAAAGAAACCAAAACCAAAAAAAAACTATATAAAGACCACAGCAACCCCAGATATTCACTTCTTTTCTTTCTTTCTTTCTTCTTCTTCTCCATCTTTTTGTTTTCTTTAAAACATTCATCATCTTCATCCATCACATCATCAAAAATGGCTTACACTAAAGTTGACCTCGCTGCCGAGCAAAAGGCCTTTGACGAAGAAGTCCGCCAGATTGAAGCCTGGTGGGCCTCCCCCAGATTCAAGAACACCAAGCGTATCTACACTGCTGCTGAGATTGCAAAGAAGAGAGGAACCTTGAACACCAACTTCCGCTCTTCGGAACAGGCCAAGAAGCTCTTTGCCCTCCTCGAGGAGCACGCCAAGAACAAGACCGCCTCTTTCACCTTTGGTGCTCTGGACCCCGTCCAGGTCACCCAGATGGCCAAGTACCTGGATACCGTCTACGTTTCCGGATGGCAATCATCTTCCACCGCCTCTACCTCCAACGAGCCCTCCCCCGATCTTGCTGACTACCCCATGGACACTGTCCCCAACAAGGTCGAGCACCTGTGGTTTGCTCAGCTCTTCCACGACAGAAAGCAGCACGAGGAGCGTTTCTCTCTCTCTCCTGCCGAGCGTGCCAAGCTCAACTACATTGACTACCTGAGACCCATTATCGCTGATGCCGATACCGGTCACGGTGGTCTCACCGCCATTGTCAAGCTCACCAAGATGTTCATTGAGCGTGGTGCCGCTGGTATCCACATTGAGGACCAGGCCCCTGGTACCAAGAAGTGTGGACACATGGCCGGTAAGGTCCTTGTCCCCATCCAGGAGCACATCTCCCGTCTCGTTGCCATCCGTGCCTCTGCCGATATCTTTGGCTCTGATCTCCTCTGTGTTGCCAGAACCGACTCTGAGGCTGCCACTCTCATTACCTCCACCATTGACTACCGTGACCACTACTTCATTGTTGGTGCCACCAACCCCAACATTCCCACTCTGATTGAGGTCACCACCAAGGCTGAGGAGCAGGGTGCTCAGGGTGAGCAGCTTGCTCAGATTGAGGCTGACTGGGTTGCCAAGGCCG
Source organism: Geotrichum histeridarum (assembly GCA_030566085.1). Classification (NCBI taxonomy): domain Eukaryota; kingdom Fungi; phylum Ascomycota; class Dipodascomycetes; order Dipodascales; family Dipodascaceae; genus Geotrichum; species Geotrichum histeridarum. The sequence goes on from JAJMHO010000158.1 coordinate 34,543, forward strand.
GTCTCAAGCTCTTCCACCAGGCTGTCGTTGACGAGATCAACGCCGGCAACTACTCCAACAAGAAGCAGCTCGTTGACCAGTTTTTGGCCAAGGTTGGTCCTCTTACCAACACTTCTAACCGTGAGGCCCGTGCTCTTGCCAAGAAGCTCCTCGGCAAGGACATTTACTTCAACTGGGAGGCTCCCCGTGTCCGTGAGGGATACTACAGATACCAGGGTGGCACTCAGTGCGCCGTTAACCGTGCCCGTGCCTACGCTCCTTACTGCGACCTGATCTGGATGGAGTCCAAGCTCCCCGACTACGCCCAGGCCAAGGAGTTTGCCGACGGTGTTCTTGCCCAGTGGCCCAACCAGTGGTTGGCCTACAACCTTTCTCCTTCCTTCAACTGGACCACCGCCATGCCCTCTGACGAGCAGGAGACCTACATTTCGCGTCTTGCCAAGCTCGGATACGTGTGGCAGTTCATTACCCTTGCCGGTCTGCACACCACTGCCCTGGCTGCTGACAACTTCTCTCGTCTGTACTCTCAGATTGGCATGAAGGCTTACGGATCCACTGTCCAGGAGCCCGAAATTGCCCAGGGTGTCGAGGTCGTCAAGCACCAGAAGTGGTCTGGTGCCGAGTACATTGACAACATTCTGAAGATGGTCACTGGTGGTGTCTCTTCGACTGCTGCCATGGGTGCTGGTGTCACTGAGGACCAGTTCAAGTCTAAGGCTTAAAAAATAAAAATTAAGGCATATTGAGCGGGATTTTGAAAAAGAAAGGAAAAAACACAATGGGCTCACTAAAATGAACATTTTTGTAACGTTTTTATTATTATAATGAATGAATATTTTTGATTTTTGAAACTTTTATGATGATTACCAGGTGGTTTTTTGTTTTTGAAATATTCCGGGATTAATATGAAAAAGAGGGTTTTTAGCAGAAGGAACGGAAAATTAAGTGCCATGTAACTATGCATTAAATGGGTATTTAGGTAAAATAAGGTCTTCTCTCCCCCAGCAATTATATCACTCTCTCCTGCTGAGGTACATAATTATATATAAAACTGTCCCAGACAGAAAAAAACACTAACTTTAAAAATATCTTAAAAAACACCAGAGACACTAACCATTCAATTGACTATAAAAACTAAGCCGTTTTCTTCTTCTTTTTACTACTAAACCTCCACAGCAATCACAGCTACCACTCTTCCAATAAAGCAATCTTCTAAAGAAAAACAAAACAATGGTCAACACTCAAGACCCCCACCGCCGCTACAACCCGCTCACAGAGTCCTGGGTCCTCGTCTCGCCCCACCGCACCCAGCGCCCCTGGCAGGGCGCCCAAGAAACCCCTTTTACTGAAAAAAGACCTGAGTACGATCCCAAATGCTACCTCTGCCCAGGCAACACCAGAGCCGGGGGCCTTGTGAATGAGAAATATGAGGAAACGTTTGTGTTTGAAAACGACTTTGCAGCGGTTAAACCTGCCGCTTTGCTGGGGCCTGCTGAAGAAGAAGCAGAAGGTAAAGACGAGGTGGACCAGGAATTGTTTAGAGCTGAACGGGTGACGGGCACTTGCAAGGTCATTTGTTTTTCGCCTAGACACGATCTTACGCTGGCCCAGATGACGGTCCCCCAGCTCACGGCCGTTGTCAAGACCTGGCAAAGTGTTCTCGCCTCAGCTGCAACCAAGCCGGAGTTGGCGTACTGCCAGATTTTTGAGAACAAGGGTAGTGCGATGGGGTGCTCGAACCCGCACCCCCACGGCCAGGCGTGGATGACCAGTATCGTGCCAGAGGAACCGGCCCATGAACGACATGCGCTGGCCAAGTACCAGGCAGCGCACGGGGGCCGCAGCTTGTTGCAGGACTATGTCGAGAAGGAACTAGCGGCCAAGACGAGACTCGTTGCGACGACACCAGGGTTTGTGGCTGTGGTTCCGTACTGGGCAACGTGGCCCTTTGAAGTCCTTGTAATCAGCACCCGTTCCATTCCCAACCTTCTGGCCCTTACACCATCCGAAGAACAGGATCTAGCCCAAATTTTACAAGAGGTGACCGTTCGGTACGACAATTTATTCCAAACCTCGTTCCCTTATAGCATGGGTATCCACCAGAGTTTGCCAGGAGGAGGTTCTGAGTGTAAGAGCGACCATTTGCATTTGCATTTTTACCCGCCGCTGCTGAGATCGGCAACGGTCCGCAAGTTTTTGGTTGGGTTTGAGATGCTGGGAATGGCGCAACGAGATTTGACGCCGGAAAAAGCGGCGGAGATGCTGAGAAACGTGTCTGGGTCGGTTCATTACTTGGAGACTTTGAAATAAAAAAAACAAACAAAACAACTCTACATAGGGCCCATAATATTCAATAACTAGGCAAAAAAAAGACCATATAGTTTTGATCATCATGATCCAATTTCGAAAAAAATTCAAACCTATATAGCTATAGCTATATTTATTCTTTACCCGCCGCCGCCGTTATATTTTTCAAAGTTTAAAGCAGAACCTCTAAAACAGAACCATGCCATGTATGGGGGGACCTGACTGGCCTTGGGTGTGGAGAAAGTGGTGACGTCATTCTGCGCTTTTTATTCCGGCCCGTCAGCCATATATATCAAATTTTGTCTCACAAATTTTTTGAAATTTGAGAAACGTTTTGAGCGAACTCAGACCTTAGTTTAGCTGTATATTCCAGACGAATTCAACACGCGCGCGGGCGGATGAATTGAATGAATGGATTCAACGGTTTTTTTATTCATACTTTTATAATATGTCAATTTGGATTTTAAAGTGATATTTTCTATTTTTTTTTTCTGTTTCTGAGTAGTATGAATTATATATAGGCAAATGCATGGAGAAATTCGTGAATAGCACTCAGCGCGCTTTGATCATGCAATACTGGTTCTGTCTACCTTGCATGTATTCTGTTTTTTTCAAAATAATGCGATTTTGAAATAGTGTGATGTTTCTATTTCAGGTTCAGGTGTCTTCAAAAACCCAAGTTGATATGCTCACCCATAGACGGATCTAACCTTGACTTGCAGCCGTTGAAGTTTACCCAGTCAGACTTGGGCCATCAAGGTTTTAATGAATATAATAAGCTCAAGG
>JAJMHO010000159.1:0-36880 GCA_030566085.1 Geotrichum histeridarum
TAAGACTGAGCATGATTGTCGGAATGTATTTACAAAAGGATGGATATTAACGAGAGTGTTGAAATTGAAACGAAGGTGATGGTGATGTCGATGATGATTATGGTTATGATTGTAGAAAAGAAGAGAGAAGAAGAAGAGAAAAGGAGGTCGTCAATAGAGGAAGGAAAAAAAAAATCAAATTTCAATATAATATAGTAACTAATAGTATTACTATGGTACTTTTAAAAAGGAAAGGGATAAAAAATTTACTATGGCAAATATTACTATGCATGTATATATAGTAACCAGACTATCCCTTAATTGGTAGTGATAACCAATGGTGACCCATCACGAAAACAGGGCATGGCGTCTCTTTGTATAGTACTTTGCAGAGTCGCTTAATTAATATTCAGTCAACTCATCTTTATATTTGTACGGTCTTTAGATCAAATCATACCCATAAGAAAGAAAGATGAAGTTCATTTCGTTTATATATCATATCATAGTGTAAAGGTTGAGTTTGATTCAATTTATCTCAACGTATACCATGTTGAACCCCCAAAAGTAAACAACAAGAGCATAGTAGCTATATAGTCTATAGGCATGTATATAGAAAAATGACGTTGCTTAGGTGACAGCCGCACACTTGAATGCCAAAAACAGACATTTTCCATTTCAACCACCTAGTTTTTCTTTAATACCAAGGCCTGAAGATCAGTACAGGACAGACAGGGCCTTGCTTCATTCCATTCTCAAAGGACCATCAAAGACCATCCAAGAGAAGATATCAAGACCATCAGGACTATCCAAGGCGATATATATTTTAAAGGTCTAAATGGTTATAAGTGTATGTCAAGTTAAGCTAGGAACAGGTTTATTGCCTTGATTTCACAATATATATGTAGATGTCAAAATCAAATCAGGTCAGTAGCATATATATCATATCATCATCATGTAGACAACTTGACCCCCTTTCTTATAGCCATATCAATATTTAGGTCTATATGGTGATGGACAACACCTACATATAAAAGAAACACGGAGCTGTACATATCAATGACATGTCGCTTCGGCCGGTTTCTTTGGTTTTTGTTTCTCCTTTTTGTTTTGAGCGTCTTTTTAGGACTGCAAGGACTTGCAGACACTGCAATGTGCAAATTTAAGGAATACGCGGAAATACTAATATTGGCCAATAACAATTGACAGAAATATATCCTCGTGGGTGTTGGATGTTAGTGGCCTATTGCTCGTTATGCGACTGTTTTCTACTGTTTATGAAGCTTAAGCAGAGTTATAAGCCATATATAGACTTGTCATGAATAAGAATAAGGAGTTATAACTGTATACATATCATGATGATGATGATGATATTCATTCAACCAGTTACTTGGTTCTAGCATATCTATATAGAGTTCTGAGCGTGTATTTCCATACATGTATGGATGTATGTATAAATATTGGCCTATAGCAGACGGTAGATACATGCACGCGGATTTATTATGATACCCCTGAAATATTTTATTTTGTTTTTTTCACTATGCCTATCGAGCGGCTCATCAAATCAACTATATATACATATATAGAAGGGTGCAACACATCCTCATCTATATCATCAAACAGCCTATAACAATTGTTGTTTATCATAACAAAACCGGTAAATACTCCATATTTTAGATAAGCTAGCGTAAATATCCTCTTGATATGCTTTTATGATATGATATCAAACCCTTGATCTTTTTTGGTGTTGGTTTGGGGTGGCATTCAATGCCTTGGCAAGGTAGTTAACGTTATTCATGATTCGTCCCCTCTTACAATGCTTTCAAAGACCCTTTTAAAGTATCGTTTTCTTGATATATCTATCAGTTGCAATTGCATGCTTCAGGTTATATTTCAGGCCTAGCGTGCATCAATCCTCTCCATTCCAGACTAAAAAAGACTTCTCCACAAGATTTTCTTTAAAGCTATCTATGCTGATAAAACACTCTGGCAAACATACTTCTTTATGGGGTAGACTTGAGTTTAAAGTATATAAAAATGTAGAGATATAACGTTGGCGTTGGCCGCCTGTATTATACCAATGGCATGGAAAATGAAATATATAGACATGCATATTTCTAATAAATATGGAGCAGATGCATATGTTGTAATAAGGGTTGGAATTAAACTTGGATTTTAACTATTTTTTAATCATGACAAGGTCTTATTTTTGATCTTATTTTTGAATGTCACAATAATGAACGGCTTATAGTTAAAAATCAATTGTGTTGTTCATTTTGTGAATCACACTCTGAATAGGAACGACAGTCAAGTTGGGCTGGTCATTTAGAAAGTGCGAAATCATATTGCTCTTCTCAGTCAAGGATATGTGAAAAACCAAACAAAGGCCGGGCTGAAGAGCTTGATTTTATCATGCATAATAATGAAAAGCTTGGTCAATTTCAATTCTTAAAAGTCAAATCTCAAGTCTGGCTTTTCTATACGGTATACGAAGTCTCTAGTCTTTATAATTTCCATTAAAGGCAGAGACCCAACTGGTGATGTCGACGCTCAGACTCTATCCATGCTCATTGTATGATACAAACTAGGTAACAATAACTGGGATAACATGTCAATGTTTCAATAATTTTACAAATTTATAAACGAAAACGAAATATAAAAAACCATTCAGATCACACATTCTCTAGACTTGATCCAAAAAAAACTAATTCAACACAACATTCAGTCTATACAAATCAATTCAATTCAATTCAATTATAATAAACCATCTATCTTTGTTTGAATTGTACAAATGAATTGTGTTTCATCATTAACTTTATAATCTTTTTCAGAAAAAGCCATACTCGTTTCATATGAGCATGGACGAAATAATACTCTCTAACGAATTACCACACTCCGAATACGATCTTATTTAAAGAGCTATATACTCCAAGTGTGACGAAATGACCAGCTTCAAGATCATTGTTTAAAGTACAATTGAGCTCAATTTTACAGTCTTTTCTATTTATCTTTCGTAGTTGAGATTAATGAGTGTCTTGATTTGACGTTGTCTATCAACTGTTCACTTCTACATATCGCAATAGTTTGTGATCCACAATACAATATTGAACTCTTCTCCAAAAAACAATACAAGATCAGTCAAGAAAAATAAAGTGCATTTATTCAAATAGATGTGTTTAGGTACTAGTATAAAAGGCTTAATCAGCACTACTAGTAGTACAGCTTGAATATCAAGATTTAGGTCTGCTATAGTTGATAGTCAAGATTTAGGTCTAGTAACTTGCTTCAAGTCCAAAATGCAAAGTACGTTATGCTGTATGCCCAATGCCTACGTAAAGAGAATATCACATTTTTTGATTTGGTTTTTTCTTGAGTATTTAGCTTGTGAACAACTCAATTAAATCATTAGCAAGAGCTCTACAAGATGAGATAAAGAACCGCTCATTTGTCTTTGGTTGTCTACTATGGTCTCGACAAAAAGCCCTTTATTAATTCACGTGACTTTGTCAACTTTGTCAAAAAGCGCCGTTCTCCTCGAACAGCATCGTATAGTCCCCACGACGCACACCCTCTTTTCCACCTCTCCCCCTTCTCGACTTTACATTTTCTTGTTCAGCACCATACAAACACACACACCCCATATAGCTTCTAAGAAAACTTCAATGATGTCGACCACCACCAGCGAGATCCCGCGCGAGATCCAGTCCATCACGTTTGACGCTCATTTGGACAAGCTCATGCTGTTTGGAGACTCGATCACGCAGCGGGCGTTTAGTTTGAGCGAGGGCCAGCTGAGCTTCAGCAACGGGTCGTTTGTAATGGGAGCGGCGTTGTCGGACTTGTATCTGAGACGCATGGATGTGGTGCATAGAGGGTTTAGTGGGTATTGCACGGAGCATGCGAGGTATATCGTGCGTGATATCATTGAGGCCGAGCAGAATCTCAAGCTAGCGGTAAGTTTTTTTTTTTTTTGTTCTTTTTATGGAGGGTCAAGGCTAATTGACTAATTGCAATAGATTGTGTTTTTTGGATCGAATGATGCGTCCAAGGACCCAGCCCAGCATGTTGAATTGGATCGCTACAAGGATAACACGACCTTCATTGCCCAGTCCTTGCTCGACGCCGGCTGCAAGGTTATTCTCGTCGGCCCCGCCCCCCACGACGAAATCCACCGCGACGAACTTTTCCCCGGCGACCCCAGTCTCAACCCGCGCTCCACCCTCGCCAACCTCGAGTACAGCAAAGCCTGCGGCGAGGTCGCCCGCAACTTGGGTATCCCCTTCATTGACCTCTGGCACGCATTCCTTTACAGCGTGGACTGGAAGGACGGCGAACCAATCCCCGGCCACTATGGCAGCAAGTCGCCGTTGAGCATCCGGCACTTGTTGAATGACGGATTGCATTTTACGGGGGATGGGTATAAGGTGTGGTATGATGAGATTGGCAAGGTGATTCAGGAGAGGTTTCCGGAGTTTGTGCCGCAGAATGTGCCGTTCTTGTATCCGGAGTGGGCGGTGTTGCCTGGCCCCGGTTGGGATAGGACCAAGCAGGCGTTTGAGACGAAGAAGGTGCCTGAGAATTGAGTTCTCGACGAAAGACAAAAGGACAAAAGACACATTGATTATATCAGAGACGTTTTTTTCTATAATTGTGAAATAGTATATAGTTATATCTTGATTTTGAAATTTATAAGATCACAAATGTAAAGCAAAAAGTGTGTGGGGGTTCTTTCTATTAGGTCTCCATCTTTCTTTAAACTTCCATCTTTCCCCAGAACTCTTCCATCACCACCGATCCACACTCTCTCAATCTACTCACTCCCGATCCCCCAATCACCACCTTCTTAGAACCACAGAATTACAAAAATGTCAGAGCCTATTCTTCGTGACTACTTTTGTCTGGTCCCTGATTTCCCTGGCAAGGTAATAATTTTTTTTCTCTACTTTTTCCTTTTCTATTTGTCATTTCCTTGACTTTTTTGGTTGATCTTGCTTCAATATCACCTTCGTAAAATTGAAACCATCTACAATTGTCATTCTTTTTTGTTTCTCAATGACCTGCCTTTTTGTTCTTGGTTTGCTCGTTCAACCCTGGTCAAACCACTTCTTTCATTCATTTTCGTCTACTTAATTATACATGATCTGGTTTAGTAGTTGTCGTTAATCGCTAACTTTTGACTCCTCTATTTCTAGCTCGAAGCCCGTCTCAAGGTGCGTCCTGCCCATGGCCAGACCATCGTCGCCAACGGCAAGAAAGGAATTATCCAGTTTGCAGGTACGTCTTCTTGCTATCCCTTTTTCCCTCTTTTCATCTCTAATCACACCCTTCTCATTTCCTCCGCTTTTCTCAAAAATCAACACCACTGACTTGACACCCCCCACACTTTTTGATCCATTACTCAATCTCTCCCTCTTCTTCTACCTGAAAAGTTCTCACCTAAACTCAAATCCCTCCCCTTACTGACAACACCTTATCTAGGCGCTCTCGCTGACGAGTACCCAGCTCCTACCGACGCATCCCCCGCTTTCAAGGGCTCTGCTGTCGTTGTCCGCGCTGCCAACAAGCAGGAGGTTATTGACTTCTTGAAGCAGGATATTTACTACACGGAGGGCGTGTGGGATTTGGAAAAGGTCCAGATCAATGCGGTATGTATATCTACGAAATTGGTTGCCAGATCCTTCCAAGACCTCTCTACCAAGCGAGGTTTGGGCTAACAGGTGATTTAGATCTTCACGGCTGTCAGAAATGCGCTTTAATCGCTTTCATCTACACCTAGATTTTACACAGAATTAAACAATACAATCCGATTTTATTCAATAAACGTAACCATAAACACTATTCAAGACCTAAACGGCCGAACACTTAAGCCTTGTTCTCAAAGTAGTCCTCCATCTCAGCATCAAGCTCTTCAAGAGTCTTCTTGGGACGACGGGCAGGACGGGCCTTAGCAGGCTTCTTGGCTTCGCCAGCGGGCTTGGCCTTGGCCTCACCCTTGGCCTCGCCCTTGCCTTTGGCACCGCGCTTGCCGGCAGGAGCCTTAGGAGCATTGGCAGGGCCACTAGAAATCGTTAGAAAAGAAAAACTTCCATCAAAAGAAGGTATACATACGGATTCAAACGAGAAGCGAGAGGACGCTTGGTAGGATCCATGACCAGTTCGACCTATTCATGTTAGCACAATTACTACTTCTGCAATTGCAAAAAACTCACCTTCATGAACTTGGCACCGTTGTCAATCGAGGTACCATTGAATCTAACAGTCGCCTTGTGAGCATCGCCTGCGCGCTTGAAAGTGATGGTCACAACGCCAGTCGACTGGCCCTTGCTGTTGTAAGAGATCTGGCAAGCAGAAATGGGGCCGATTTCGTGCGAAAAGTAGTTCTAGAAAAAATAATGTTGGCTGGCGGTTCGAGCGGAGAAGAAAATCTAAAGGGCGCGTGCGGAGTCGCGGGGCAGGGAACGAAGAGGCAGATATGTGGGCAATAAGGTCACCATCAAAACCTTTTGAGCTTGAACGTGGTTCAAAGTCTGTGTTCAAAGTCTGTGTCATCTAGACAATAGTCCATCAACTATTTGATATCTTGCTCTTTTTGAAGGAGGCATATTGCCTTGCTCACTTCTAGAGATATCATGCTCTCAAGAGACTTCTAGATACCTGCTCACTTCATTAAAGACTACAAGTCTTGAAGGAGACTACCAGATATCGTGCTCTTATAAAAGAGACTTTTAGATGCCCATCATGCTCTCTTTTAAGGAAGACTTAAAAGTCTCAGCCAGCGTTTTAACCCGCGACATTCAAAACCGCTTTATAGCAGCCCCCTTGCAATGGGGAAGTGTGGAATAAACATACCTTAACAGCACGCTCTGTCACATCAACAGGCTGTTAAGAATACATTGTTAGCTGTGTCGTTGAAAGATTTCAAAAATAGAATCAAAAACATGTGGAAAGACACGTCTCGTTTTTGGTTTTTCCTGCGTGTGTATTTGTGGTGGTGTTTGGTTCTGCGTAGAGCGACCGGGGTTGACATCAATGTCGCGTTGTTATTATAATGAACAACTAATAGAAGAAAAAGCAGCGGAACGTGTCAAACAATCAAACATCGAACCCGCGCAACCGCTGACCATGTAAAATGCACCATTTCTCCAACAAAATCCGCAAAGAAAAACCATCCCAAACAAGAGACGTGATCCTCACATGTATAATCAAAACAAAATCAAAAGATACAATCGACTGATTTCATAAAAAAAACAAAGTCGTTACGTTCGTGTGCATACCAAATTCGAGATAATGATTCTGTCGGCCAGCTTAGAGGCCTCATCAATCACATTGATCTTGGCCGGGGCAGCTGCGGCGGCAGCAGCGTGGGCCTTCTTAGCACCAGCCTTCTTGGCGACAGTAGAGGCGCCGCTCTTGGTGACAGCGCCGGCACCAGTCTTGGCACCAGCAGGCTTGCGAGTACGAGCACCGCGGCCGGCACGGGGCTTAGTGGCGATAATTTCGTCGAGGGACTTGTCGAGGTTGGCGGACATTTTTAATTAGTGGCGAAGAAAAATGTTGTTGTGGGTGTGTTTGAAAAGTTTCAGGGAAATAAAGGGGGAGCAAAAAGTGTGTATAGACAGAGAAAGGGAAATAAAAAGGATTAAGCTGATTGTTTGTAGGGGATTGATGTTTAGGTGATGGTTGATAAAAAGAGATTGATGGAAGGATGGATGGATGGTTGGTTGTCAAGAAGAAAAGGTGAAGAACAGAGGAGGTGTGGTTGGAACAAGAAAGAAGGAAAAAAGTGACAAAAAGTGAAAAAAAAATATCAATAAAAGACGCGTTGTATTGAAAGTTACCCTGACGTTACAGGTTCAGCCTTCTACTTTTCGTCAAGTCTATGGCAGGCGCGTTTTTACCACTTCAAGATCAAAAAGAACAAGAACTGTTCAAGATTCTATTTTATCATGTCAAAGGAGCTCCGTTTGACAAGTCTAATGCTGTGGTAGCGTCTTCTGAATGGTGTTACTGATTGCTCGCTATAGGATGAAGTTTTTCACAGCAGAGACATGACACTTAAATACACTTGCAATTTCAATTTCAATTGGTGAAACCAGTCAAGTTGAATCCACCCAGATTATCAAATGAACCAAAACATGGACTCATAAAAATGTCTGTTTTTTTTGATGAAGTTGAATGGTTCACAAGAATCGCTGTAAATCAAAAGGAGAAAGCTGTTCCAAATAAAAATGTGGGGCCAATCTATATAACTAATAAGTCTAAGCGTTGCAATGATATCAACCGGCCTATGAAACAACTCAAGTCTTATAATAAGTCCAAGTATAAATAGGGTTCTAAGTCAATGACTGGCTGATGCAAGTTCCGACATCGGCCACCAGGCTCTGATGATAAAAAAGACGTTGTGAATCCGAGTATGCCGATATGTACTATATATACCAGGTCCGAGTACTATTGGGGGTCAACTCTGTTGCCTAGGCTGCTGCTTGGGTTGACTGCCATATGGTGAATATATGCATGTCCCAATTACCCCACATATTCCATCGCATCTCTCCGTCTCTCCTTACTGCCCATTTTATCCAGCCCATCGACCAACGTCTCCTTCTCGTAAAGTGAACCCAGTCAAGATTATTTAGAAACGAGTGAATCACAATAATATTATCAAGAATAATAACAAGAATAAAAAAAAAAAGGATAAAACACTCTATATATATGAGAAATAAAAATAGTAGCCCTCTTGGTACAAAAGAGCCAGCGGTGTTGACAAAAACCCCAATAAATAGAATATAGATAATAAAAATCCCAAATAACCCAATAATCACATTCAATCATCAATCACCTAAAGCTGTCAAAGCTAAGTATCGCTCACTAAATCGCTCACATTCATCTTGTGTCCGCTAGCACCTGTTCCACTTGTCCCAGACGGTCCAGCACCACTGCTCGTGCTGCTACTGCTGCTCGCGCCAGGGCTGCCATTAGGGCTGAGCCGGTTAGGCTGCTGCATGCTCGTGCTGCGCGTGTTGGACAGGGCAGCCAGGCCCAGCATGCTCGTCATGGACTTGCTCTTTGTAAATAGTCCCGTACCTCCTGTGCTCGTGAACCCGAGGCTCGCTAGACTGGTGTTGCTATTACTGTGACTGGTGCTGGTCAGAGGCCGCAATGGTGGAAACGGCCCGCTGCTGCTGGGCGTAGCGCCAAACGGGGACACGCTGGTCATGAGAGGCGGCGGCAGGCTCGGGCCACTGGCACTGCTAGCTGCTGGGCTGCCACCCACTTCGAGAGGCTGTAAAGGCGGCGGCATGTGACGGCCCAGGCTCAACGTGCGTATACTGGGTAGCTGGACACCCTCACCCAGCTCGCGAGGATGAATGCGAGGAGAGTGGGCAGGCGTGGCCAGCGGAGTATGATCCGGAGTCGGGGATGCGGAAGGAGAGAAGATAGGAGAAGGTGGGGCCGTGCTGATCGGCGAATTTGGCCTACTACGTTTCGAGCGGTGCTGAAAGTAGATTTCATCTCCATCGTCTGTATGCTTGTTCTTACCGTTGCTGTGTATTGAAGTTAAGGGCGTCAATCTGGTGAGCCCAGAGAACGGGTGGTGGTGATGGTGGTGGTGGGCGTGGTGGGGTGTGTGATTGGAGGTGGCTGCGGGTGTGGCTGCAGAGGTATTGTTGGCTTGGCTAAAAAAAGTGGAGGAAGAGGCCCCGAAATAGGACGACAGGGACGGCGACGAGTGAGTAGAAAACAGAGTAGGGTGTGAGTCTCCCGCTGGGCTGCCGTTGGAGATGGGGGTGGGGGATGCAGACGAGTTCTTGTTGTTGGAGAGGGCGCGTTCACGTTCGAGCTCCTGGGTGGCCGCGGTAGCCAATGCGTTCATGTCAAACGTGGATGAGTAGGCTGATCTGCTTAGACTCGAGTGGGGCACGCGGACAAAGTTTCCTTGTGGCAGGGGCTGCTGCTGGTCCAGGGCTTGCATTAGATTGGAGCTAATCGTTGGGGAGGAAGGAGTAGAGGCGTAGGGAGAGCTGAGGGCAGAGGAGTACTCGCTCATGGGGTATGTGGGAACCGCCACAGGGGACGAGGCATTCGAGGCCAGCGATGAGTAGGGAGGGAGCTGGGTTGAGTTTGGAGTTGAGTTTGTGACTGTAGAGGGGGCCTGGGTTAATTCTTCTTGGTCCGGTTCGATGTCCTTGATATCTTCTGGAGCAGACACAGTTTTTGCCTTGTTTGCCCTGGGTTTTTTCTCCTTGGCGTCGGCGGGGGCCAGGTTGTACTTCATAGTGCGGTTATTTCTCCGCGAGTTTGGGTTCGTGTGAATTCTGGAATGGCGAGTGAGCTCGTCAGAACGCGAGAAGCGCTTTGTACAACCTGGGAAGGTGCAAGCATGAGGCTTTTCTCCGGTGTGGGTGCGAATATGTCTAGTCTGGTGCTCTAAACGGTGGAAAGCCTTCTCACACATAGGGCATTTGTAAGGTCGCGGCAGCTCCGCTTTAATTGGAGTTGAAGAGCCCCCTTGAGCAGGAGGGTCTACGGCTGAAGTTTCTCCTTTCATTGTGTGTAAGAAAGTGCCTTTGTGGCGAGATTAAAGAGTATGGTCCGAGATGGTTGATGGGGGTTGTGGGAACACGGGGTATAAATGTGGAGTTGAGAACAAAGCCAGGGTTACGCCACTGCTACTTGTTGCGACACTATTGCGACACTGTTACAACACGAGTACTTGAGACTGGCAAAGAGAGAAGAGATGAGCTGTTGGTGATAGCAACGAGATAGACTGTATGGAGAAGAGAAAAAGAGGAGAGCAGAAAGAGAAGAGAGAGAGAAAGAAGAAAGAGGGAGAAAGATTGGAAAAGGGAAAAAAAGAGAAAAAAAAAAAAAAAGTTTTTTATGCTACTAGTGACTTAACCCAACTGGGGGAATAAATCATGTATGGAAAAATAAGAAAAAAAAAAAAAAAAAAAAAAAAAAAAAAAAAAAAAAAAAAGTTGATTATGTCATGACTGTTTGATTAGGTAATTATCTACCTATATATTTCACATGTTAAGCAGGGGTAAGGGCACAAATAGTCGTTGGGAAATGCCCTTGCCCTTAACAACGCTGGGGGCAACTGCGGGGAGACATAGAGGGGGGGAAGGGAGAATTACCCTGATTACCACCATACCACACAATATCACCCAGAGCAGACTGCGAATCGTCCAAAATGAAAGGTCAATTGGCAAAGGCAAGTTCAACCTTACCTTACAATAAAAGTAGGAATGAAACAGCCAACCACCATATGGCAAAGGGAATTAAGCATCCAAGAAGAAGGAGGGGGGGAAAGATAATTTTGTTGGTGATAATATTTTTGACTGCAAAGTCTTGACTTTTGCGACCAATATTGTAACCTTAGACAACTGAGAATAGAGCCAGGAACCAAAATACGGCCATGGAAGGAAACTATCAAGACTTACAGTTCACCACCACTCAGATAACACAGACCTTAAGACCACATCACCATCTTCTTAGACCTGTAATCTCTTGTTAAAAATTATCTCATATATATATATATATATCATACAATCAAGAAACAAAGATACCACTGCCTTGGTTTGCAGCCTTTACCTTTACAGCCCTTTGCAGCCTCTACTACAACCTTTGCAACCCTTTGCAGCCACCATTAACCGGCCTTTTTCATTATTTTTTTATTTCACCACCCCTCCTTTAATGAAACCAATCTGGTATAAACTTGCAATATATATGTCTGTGTTATTTATGGGTCTCTTTATCTTTCCTCGAAAATAACGTCATTCACCGTGCTATTGTTTTCCCCTCTGATCAAATTTTTCAAAAAAAGCCTACCACAAAAAAATGGATCACAAAAACTGACCCATATCCTCTTATCTATGAAACCTCATCCAAACAGGCTGACATAGAAATTCCATCCAAAACACATCTCCATGTGTTGTTAATTACCCATGAGAGTAGTCTAGAAATACCCCATGTATTGTTTGTAATATATAACCGTCGTGTGGCCGTCTTACATTTACAATACCCTCTAAAGTGGTGAAATCATTGTACTGACTCAAGGTATCTTGAGAAAAACTTTTAAACCAGACCAAGCAAGAGACAAAAAGAAAGTGGTAATCTACTGCTGAGCTAGCTTCGCGACTCAGCGCGGGGGATAAACCAGTTTAAAGAATCGGCACCAAACTGCGGACCATATCCGGTTGACTGCATCAAGGTCTGTGCAACACACAGTTATTTCTGGGGGTAATAAAAGTATTCTTTGGTTGTCAGTGTGATCACCGAAACCAATCAGGAGAGATCAACAGTGTAAATTGTCAGTCACCAACAAGTAATCTAACTTTAACTATGGAGACAAAATCCTTGTTTGTGAGCCACGCCAAGTTGGGGCGGCAATGAAGTTAGAATTGGCAGTCAAGGTGAGAGGGATCAATCATTTTATTAGATTGTTGCTGGATTATGACTTGGATTTAAGTAGATGTAAGTCGTCATCATTTCAGTTCCAGCCAGGCATCCGCCCAACATGAATTGTATCGACTTTATGAATATTGCCCTGAAAATTCTCATAGAAGAAACAGGTCAAAATAAGGAGAAACAGATAATCAGATGTGATTCCCTGTTTTATCAAGAACTCTAGATGTGTAGATCAATCAAAACTTAAATCAACAAAGTAGGCATGACAACACAAGCTCCTTTCATATCACAACAATGAATCATTTTGAAAATCCTCGAGTTTACTACACACAATGAAGCTATATTTTAATGGAAAAAAGAAACATAGAGCGAAAGTGATGCACTTGAAAGTTGAAGTTTCATAAGCCTATAGCCAGTTCCATCCTAAACTTCACTAGCCCTGCTTCGCATGCATCCAGATATAATTGACATTCATGCTGGTAAACACTCTTAAAAGTTCCTTCTGCTCAAGATCCCCGGCAATATTTGTTACATTATCAGGTTTAATCCTATTTGCACCTATTCCATCATAGATGGTTCCATCAATATCGTTAGTCGAGGCTGCAAACTTGAGTATGACCGTGAGTTTTAGTATTTGCGTTTGATAATCATCGAATTAATTCATATTACAATTGAAGGACAAGATTGATACTCAGACATTACAGGCATAATTTATATATCCGGTCTATCCTCACTCAAGCGGTAGATTCTATGCTGTCCAGAAGAATGAGATCAACCACCCACAACCAGCTGCAAACAGGCAATTAAAGATCAAAGCTGGATATTGGTCATCTCCTCACAAAATCATTGATTTGCAGAATATCCTCGGATCTTCTTTAAACTGCTTTCACTCAGGATCTTGTCTTAAGGGCTTATAGTCAATTCTTAGCAAAGGTTTGGACAGATAGATGGGTGAGCCAACAGCCTATTTAGAGTTTGGAAGGAAATGTCAACCAGTTAACAAACAACTAACTGAAATAGGAAATTATTAGGTAATTGATCGCAAATGGGATGAAAAATTGGTGATGAGAAACAAAAGTCTTGCTGACAGAAATATTACAAATGATTAATAAGGTCAATTACATTATTATATAAGGATGACAAATGATTACTAAGAGACTACAACTTTAACAGTGATTTGTGCGATTCAGAGTTAATCACAGCTCGCTTAAGAATAGGATGCTGGAACAATCTATAGAGTTATCAATTTTATAAAGATGATGACAACTCGTTAATAGCTAACGAGCAAAAATATCAAGATTTGAATCTTCAAAAAATGGTTGGTTTAAGAGCGTTAGACAGCTGAAGTAATTCACTGTACTATCCCTCTTACTAAACCTAACATAATCAAATGCAATAATCTTACTCATCTTTCTTCCATGTACTTCAACCAATCAATCTTGTCCATTTCACGTGACATTTCTGTTTTTCTAAATTTTTCAGTGCTTGTTGCCAGGACAACTGCCTGCTTATTGAATTGTCCAATAAACAGTCAGTTTGCTCCTCCATCTCGCTGTTTCCAACTCCATACAGGGCAAGGGCAGTTCACCAGCCATTTTTGCTGACCTCTTTTTTGTCTCTGGTTTTTTCTCTCACCTCTCTTCTCTTCTCTTTTCCTCTTTTCTTTTCCCTTTCTCACCCCATCTTCAGTGAATCATCTACTGAGCTTCAAAATGGTCGCTACTCGTCTAGTTCCTTCTGTCTCGCGCTCGGCTTTTCGTGTCGCCCAGGCTAACAACCGCCTTTTCTCCGGCCGCCGCTCAATGGCTTCCGCTGCCGCTGCCACTGGTACCGTCAGGTAGGTCCACTCCAACCAATCTCTGTTGTAGTAGAAAGAGCAACTTGTAATTGAGTGATTCTCGTTATTTTTCGGTTCTGGCAGTCAAGGGTTGGGCCCGATACCCTGCTACTGGCCGAAATTTCAACCTTTGATGCGGTCCAAGGTCCTCGCTTCCTATTGGCTAATCCACCACCCAATATTCGAAAATCCTCAACAGTTGCCTTAACTTGAGTCCCATCTAAGAATAACTGCTAACAATCAATAGATCCGTCATTGGTGCCGTCGTCGATGTCCAGTTCCCCCAGGACAACCTCCCTGCCATTCTTAACGCTCTTGAGCTGAAGAGAGAGAACGGCGAGAAGCTCGTTCTCGAGGTTGCCCAGCATTTGGGTGAGAACACCGTCCGTACCATTGCCATGGACGGTACTGAGGGTCTTGTCCGTGGACAGCCCGTTGTTGACACTGGTGCCCCCATCACCATTCCTGTCGGCCGTGGTACTCTTGGTAGAATTATCAACGTCATTGGTGAGCCCATTGACGAGCGTGGACCTATCGAGGCCACCAAGTACCTCCCCATCCACACTGAGCCCCCTACCTTCGCTGAGCAGTCCACCTCTGCTGAGGTTCTGGAGACTGGTATCAAGGTCGTCGATCTGCTTGCCCCCTACGCCCGTGGTGGTAAAATTGGTCTCTTCGGTGGTGCCGGTGTCGGTAAGACTGTGTTCATCCAGGAGCTGATTAACAACATTGCCAAGGCCCATGGTGGTTTCTCCGTCTTCACCGGTGTCGGTGAGAGAACCCGTGAGGGTAACGATTTGTACCGTGAAATGAAGGAGACTGGTGTCATCAACCTCGAGGGCGAGTCCAAGGTCGCCCTCGTGTTCGGTCAGATGAACGAGCCCCCCGGTGCCCGTGCCCGTGTCGCTCTTACTGGTCTTACCATCGCTGAGTACTTCCGTGATGAGGAGGGACAGGATGTGTTGCTCTTCGTTGACAACATTTTCCGTTTCACCCAGGCCGGTTCCGAGGTGTCTGCCTTGCTGGGTCGTATTCCCTCTGCCGTCGGTTACCAGCCCACCCTGGCCACCGATATGGGTGCCCTTCAGGAGCGTATTACCACCACCAGAAAGGGTTCCGTCACCTCCGTCCAGGCCGTCTACGTCCCTGCCGATGATTTGACCGATCCTGCCCCTGCCACCACCTTCGCCCATTTGGACGCCACCACTGTGTTGTCTCGTTCCATTTCCGAGCTGGGTATCTACCCTGCTGTCGACCCCCTTGACTCCAAGTCTCGTCTTTTGGATATCACCGTTGTTGGCCAGGAGCACTACGATGTCGCTACCCAGGTCCAGCAGACCCTGCAATCATACAAGTCTCTCCAAGATATCATTGCCATTTTGGGTATGGATGAGTTGTCTGAGGCTGACAAGCTTACTGTCGAGCGTGCCCGTAAGATCCAGAGATTCCTCTCCCAGCCTTTCACTGTCGCTGAGGTTTTCACTGGTATTGAGGGACGTCTCGTTTCTTTGAAGGACACTGTTCGCTCTTTCAGAGAGATCCTTGAGGGCAAGTACGACCACCTTCCCGAGGCCGCTTTCTACATGGTTGGTGGCATTGAGGAGGTTGTTTCCAAGGCTGAGAAGCTTGCTTCCGAGTAAACAAAGCATGCTAATTATATATATCCACATGTTAATGATTGAAATCCCCTTGCAATAAAATGATAAAAAAAAATAATAAATAAACATTGCACCCTTATAAAATTCCATGCGTTTCCCTGCTTGATGCCATGTAAATATCTTGTTATCTGGTTAAAGTGTCATCAGCGACTGTTTTGAGGTCCATTTTACTCTAAAAAATTTTCGCTACCACTACACCCCAACCTGCCCTTATCATCACCCTTTTGACTCTTTGATTTCTGATTTCTTTCTTCTCTTCACATCCTTCCTTTTAATAATTCTTCTTTTCCTCCTGTTTTCCTTTTAATCGGGTTTCTTCCGTTTGTTTATGATATTTTTCAGGCCCTGGGTGCGTAGTTCTAGGCTTTCTCTACTCAAACTTCATTCTTTTCAACCAACCACATTTCAATCTCGCTTAAGTTCAACATCCACGCGAATGACTGTTGCGCTCACTCCCGAAAACTGGCCTGCGTCCAAGGTATGTTTAAGCTCAATCAACATCAATTATTATTTCTAACATAATATAGGTCAGAAATACGTTTCTTGAGTTTTTCAAGGATCAAGAACACACCTTCGTGCCTTCTTCCTCGGTCATCCCTTACGATGATCCCACTCTTCTTTTCGCCAACGCTGGTATGAATCAGTACAAGCCCATTTTCCTTGGAACTGTCGAGCCTACATCGCCTTTGTTCAAGCTGAAGAGAGCCGCCAATTCTCAAAAGTGTATCCGTGCCGGTGGCAAGCATAACGATCTAGAAGATGTCGGCAGAGATAGTTATCATCACACTTTTTTCGAAATGCTGGGTAACTGGTCTTTTGGTGACTACTTCAAGAAGGAGGCTATCAAGATGGCCTGGGATTTGCTCACAAAGGTCTACGGCCTTGACCCCGAGCGCCTCTACGTGTCATACTTTGGCGGCGATGAAAAGTCAGGCTTGGAGCCTGATTTGGAGGCCAAGCAGATCTGGCTCAACATGGGTGTCCCTGAGGACCACATTTTGCCTGGTGATGCCAAGGATAACTTCTGGGAGATGGGTGATCAGGGTCCTTGCGGTCCCTGCAGTGAGATTCACTACGACCGAATCGGTGGCAGAAACGCCGCCCACCTCGTCAACATGGATGATCCCAACGTTCTGGAAATCTGGAACATTGTGTTCATTCAGTTCAACCGTGAAGCCAGCGGTGAGTTGCGCTCCCTCCCTAATAAGCACATTGATACCGGTATGGGTTTCGAGCGTCTTGTCTCCGTTCTTCAGGACAAGCTGTCCAACTACGACACCGATGTGTTCACTCCCATCTTTGCCAAGATTCAGGAGCTGACCGGTGCCCGTGAGTACACTGGTAAGTTTGGCGACGAGGATGTCGATGGCCTCGACACTGCTTACCGTGTCGTTGCCGACCACGTTAGAACTCTTACCTTCGCTCTTTCTGATGGTGGTGTTCCCAACAACGATGGCCGTGGTTACGTTCTGCGTCGTATTCTGAGACGTGGATGCCGTTACGTCCGCAAGAAGTTCGATGTCCCCATTGGAACTTTCTTCTCCAGACTTGCTCCTACTCTTATCGGGCAGGTTTCTGATATCTTTCCCGAGCTCAGCAAGAAGCCTGAAGATGTCTTTGAGATCTTGAACGAGGAAGAGGAGTCTTTCTCCCGCACCTTGGACCGTGGTGAGAAGCTTTTCGAGCAGTACGCTGCTGCTGCCATTGCCAGCAAACAGAAGACTCTGAACGGTAAGGACGTCTGGCGCTTGTACGATACTTACGGTTTCCCCGTCGATCTTACTCGTCTGATGGCTGAAGAGGCTGGTCTTGAGATTGACGAGCAAGAATTCGAGAAGGCCAAGGAGGCTTCCAAGGAGGCTTCCAAGGGTGGCAAGAAGTCTGAGGGCAAGGACATCGTCAAGCTTGACGTCCACACTCTGCAGGAGCTTGCTGACAAGAAGGTCCCCGTCACTGACGACCATTTCAAGTACCTTCCTGGCGATATCGATGCCTCTGTGCTTGCCATTTTCGCTGACAACGCTTTTGTTGAATCCACTGACTCCCTGGAGGAGGGTGCTTTCTTCGGCGTCATTCTTGACAAGACCAACTTCTACGCTGAGCAGGGTGGTCAAGAGTACGACCAGGGCAAGTTTGTCATTGATGGCGAGACTGAGTTCGAAGTCACCAATGTCCAGGTCTACGCTGGATACGTTCTCCACACTGGTTTCCTCAAGTACGGTAACCTGAAGGTGGGCAGCCATGTTAACGCTGGCTTTGACGAGCTTCGCCGCTGGCCTATCCGCAACAATCATACTGGTACCCACGTCCTCAACTACGCTTTGAAGGAGGTTTTGGGAGACTCTGTTGATCAGAAGGGATCTCTCGTCAGCCCCGAGAAGCTCCGTTTCGATTTCTCCCACAAGGCTGCTTTGGCCCTGAAGGAGGTCGAGAGCGTCGAGGACATCTCTAACGAGTACATCAAGAAGAACCTTAGCGTCTACGCCAAGGATGTTCCTCTTGAGAAGGCTCAAGAGATCAACGGTCTCAGAGCCGTCTTCGGTGAGAAGTACCCCGACCCTGTCCGTGTGGTCAGTGTTGGTGTTTCTGTTGAAGAGCTCCTGGCTGAACCTTCTAGCGAGAAGTGGGCCAAGTACTCTATCGAGCTTTGCGGTGGTACTCACGTTGCTAAGACTGGTGAGATCAAGGAGCTTGTCATCATTGAGGAGAGCGGTATTGCCAAGGGTATCAGACGTATTGTTGCTGTTACTGGATCTACTGCCTACGATGTCCAGAAGTTGGCCAAGGCCTTTGACGAGAAGCTTGACTCTCTGTCTGCCCTTCCTATTGGCAGCGAGAAGGAGGCTGTTTCCAAGACTCTCGGTGTTGAGTTGAAGAAGCTCAGTGTTTCTGTTCTGGCCAAGAACCAGCTCCAGACCAAGCTGACCACCATCCAGAAGAAGATTGCGGATGACGCCAAGGCCAAGCACAAGACTGAGGCCAAGAAGGTTCTTGACACCGTCACTGAGTTCTTTGAGAACAACAAGGCCGCTTCTTACTTTGTCGGCGAGATTGCTGGTATCTCTGCTAACTCCAAGGCTCTGCTTGAGGCTATCAACTTTGTCAAGACCAAGAAGTCCGACAAGTCCGTTTACCTCTTTGCTGGTGAGCAGGGCAAGGTTGCCCACGGCTGCTTCGTCTCTTCTGAGGCCGAGAGCAAGGGCTTGACTGCCCAGGAGCTTGCCAACGTCGCTACCAAGTCTGTGGGTGGACGCAGCGGTGGCAAGGGCCCTACTGTTCAGGGTTCTGGTGATGACGAGTCCAAGATCTCCGCTGCCGTCACCGAGCTGTCTACTTTGCTCAAGGAGAAGCTCACTGTTTAGAAATATATGGTGTAATAATATTTAATAGGGCTTTTATTAGTTTTCTATGTAATGTACGGGGAAGTGCTTTAATCGAATCTTCTTGAAATGTTAATTTAAATTATGCAAGCTGCTATGACGGTAGGATCTGTTTCAACATCAGAATGGTCCTGAACCGTTGATGGTTCGGCAGCTATTGAAGGGGCCTCATTATCACTGGCCAAGCCTGGTCCGACAAAGACACACATTGCTTTGCACAACCCTTTTGTGAATAAATAGACGACAGAAATTTCGCCGTACTGGTCCTTTGGAAACATCTCAACGATCTACCTCAATTAGTCTACAACCCTCGTTGTTTTGACACCTGTTTGTTTGGCTACATACCTCATCCAAGTCTGTTGTTTTTGGCAGATATAAAACCAAGTTTGGCGATAAAGTGAGGGCATGTTTGACTACATCCTGGCTAGAGAACACTGAAGTTAAGACCTTGTTTCAAAAACCGAATTGAAATGGGGCTAGCTAGCCCTAAAAACACACTCACATTGAATAGGGAGTACACGATCTTGGACTCCAGACTTCTTGATCTTGGTACGACGGGCCGCCCCATGGCGGGCTCAAAAACACAACATCCAGCTGAAGGTTCATCTATTAGATTGAGAACAACCAAAACCGGGTTTTAAAGAAATGGAACACATACATTTTCATAGTCGGTTGGTTTTTGGGCAAAGAAGTCGCCCTGTTTAAAGGTCACATATTCCTCAACCCCGTAGACCTGAGCATTGTTGATTGCAAGCTCGATATTTTCTTCAAGGATCTCCAGGTAGTAAACTAAGCAGTCAGATCAGCTTCTAGTAATCGCGTATCTCAAACAAACAATGTGGAAGAAATATCCCTACCTTTTTGAAACTCGTACACAAGCTGGATTGTGTTTCCAGCAGCACCGCCAAAAGCATCAAGCACGGTTTGAGCATTCGGATATCTCATCTTGATTTGATGAGCAATAGTTCTAGATCGATTCCGCAGACACCAAAACAAACCCGCATGACCTGCGGACATGTTTGGTCGCACGTCCAGTGTTAGAGACCATGGTTCAAGTATCATATATAAACAGGGATCGCACACAATCGGGGTTCCTCGACCTGGATCAAACAAAAAGTAGTCCCTTTCTTACCTCGCAATCTCTTCAAATGTGACACTGAACCACATGTCCGGGCTCAGCTTAATGCCCTCATCAAACTTGGAAAACAGCAGATACCGCCGCCACCAAAACCTGTGTAATTCGCTGGGCAGATCGGCCGGAGGTTTTGGGCCTGGGTCAGTTCGTGCCTTTTTAGATTTGCCCATGGTTGAAGAATCTGGCACTGAACACCTGCCAACCTTGTAAATGGTCTTATTACAAGCCTTTTGCAAAATTCTAGTACTGCTAAACTGAATACCAGAGAATACTTGATAGCAAAAGCATAGCAAGCTGGAGCCGATGCAGATATGGAGACAAGATGGAGTTGAATCGAGTGTGATTCCTTTTTTTTGCGGGTTGGGAGTAATAATTTTTGCGGCGATCGATAGAGGCCGCTAAAAATACTAGGCATACTCTAGGTTACTATATGAATCAAGAAGCAAATTTCATTAAAACTACAGAAAGTATAATAGCAAGTTTTATCTGGTTATCTCAGGCAAATTGATATCCTGTCGGGTAGTCTGTTTTCAAGCCCAGCTTTGTTTCTGCATACGCTGCAAACTCAATTACGCGTGGAATATTCTTCATATAGCGCTTGTCATTTGGCGATGGATTCACCTCAATGGGAGTGAAGTAATGCTCTCCATCGCTGGGCTTCGGCGCAGACACTGGCTTCAATATACTTACAAGCTGGGTTGGCTTATTATCGGCTTTGACCTTGGCAGTTTGCTCCTTAACTGGACATGGAGTGGGCCACCAGTGACAGATCTCTTCATCCTGGTATAAATCAAAAACCTCCATATTGCCATCCAAAAACCCGTCATACATGGCACTTTCGCGCTCATGGTGTGTCATGACAAATGCGCTTGGAAAGATACAAATATCCAACCTAGAGCTAAACGATACTTTATGCAATTTGCTTCCTTTTGCAGTATGAGAAACACCAGCTTCAGTATTCAGTTTCTTCTGGGACACCAAAAATTTCAATCTTCTCTGTCGTAATTTCAAGTCAACGGAGCGAAGAACATTATTTTTCACTACTATAACCCAATCCTCATCCATCTTTGACTCTGTTTCATCGCCATCTTGCTTCTGAACAAGCTGTATCATACTCTTTTGACTCACGATAGAAGCTGGATTATAGACCTTTTTAATCACTTCTTTAGCCCAATCTGGGGTATATGGATGGGGTAAATTATGATATAGTCCTCGATTGGTATCCCTGTTAATCATTGCCGTATGTAAATCAAGGTCGACCAAAGAAAGACAAGATTCATCAACTAAAGTTGGAGTAGTAGGGATATCATTTTCATTTTCACTTGGGGTATCTTCCATAGAGCTAAATGATTCGAGCGTACACAGGTCGTTAGCTCTGGAAAGAAATTTAAATGAAAGCTGCGAGCAAGCGAGAAGTTGAGTACGAAATTCTGACAGTCCCTTGAGAATGTGCATAAATTTATCTTTATTATCCATTGTATCAACTTCATCTTGGTGCTCAGCAAAATATTTCATATCGGTATCGGAATGGGTATCAACCTGGCTTGGTATCGTGATTGGGGTATTCAATTCTTCAACTAGGCCGTCTCGGGCCGTCTCCTCATTTTGGCTATCCAACGAATTTCTGAAAGTCTCCTCTGTAGCAATGATGTAATCCATTTCTTCATTCAGTGAGTCTATATCAGCGCTAATGGACTGCAGAAAATTCACCAGAAACCTGTTTTCGTCATTAGAACCGAGAATTACAAGCTTTGGAGATGGAGTTAGCCGATCCAAGTCCCCACTGCAAAGCTGAGAATTGGCTACTTTGTTAAGTTTTGGGCTAGTTGAATTCCCTACACACTGAGATTGTAGCCTTTTCTTTGACTGGGGTGACTGCTGGAGTCTGTTCTCAAGAGAAAAAGCAAAGTTAGCACGACGTTCACTCAAAGAGCTCTTGTGCATAGGAAGACGCCGAGCATAATACATCTCCGGAGTTGGTTCACAGAAGGTCACTAACGCTGGTGGAGAAGAAGGTCAAATTGTCATGGGCTAAGATATCACAAGGATCGTGATGCTGCTGACTCAGCAACATTAAATGAAAATACTCCCAGCTTAGAAGGCTAAACAATTTTCCATCGTCATCCAGCATTGCATATATATTCTTCAGAATGGTTCGCTTAAAATCGCGATACATTCTCTTTGAAATCATATACCCAGATGGACTTTCGAAGCTTCAAGCTCGTCCTGATACAGGTTCCAGTGGATCAACACAACCTTACCATATTCAGCTACGGCAACCTTCATCAAAGGACTTGGATAGCAGGCGACTTCTCAAACTGATTCGAGACTCTATTCAAGCTAATTTCGGAGAATATGGAGCAGGCGCAACGGGTGGTACGCTTATGGTCAAATACTTTTCACCCGTCACGTCGACAGGAATTGTGCGGGTTTCGCGAGATCATGTTCGGATAGTGTGGGCAGCCTTGTCATACATGACGAATGTACTCAATCGACCAGCCATCATACAAGTCGTGAGAGTGAGCGGAACGATCAAGAAGTGTGAAATGGCGGCTATTCAAAGAAATAAACTGATTATGGACACAACAGAGCGGGAGCAGAAAACGGTCGACTCGCTAAGCAGGTTTATGGGTGGTTCAGGCACTGCAGATCCTGGAGATGGTGAATCTGACAACGATGACTTGTATGCAGATGAGGAAGATGATTGATGGACTTTTTACTTAGATTTTGAAATAGCATGCTCATATTTATTACAATTTACATTTAGAGCTCATCGTAAATATCATCACTGTCATCATCAAGGACCTGCTGATCTTGCACAACTGTTTCCTCAACAACTTCCACAGGCTTGGCCTGAGTTTTGTTTTCCTTTTCCTCAACTTCAGCAGCTAACTCTGCCACAAGGTTATCATAGACAGTCCATTCTGGTACTTGACGTCTTGCACGATCCAGCTTGGGCTCTTTCGTCATGGGGTTGTTACACAGATCAATAGTGCGTGCAGTTTTCAAGCTCTCATCAGAACACCAAGTTTCGCACCAAAGCCACTCTTGAGGAAGTGAGAAAATGGGTAGCTCTTTTTGCAAATGGTTAGGCAAATCCTGGTCCAAGTTTGACAAAGAGTTGGGGTCAGCAGATAGCATCTGGTAGTGTTGACGAAGTTGGTCGCCAGCAGCAAGTCTGCGGAACTGTACCAAATCAACAACGTAGAGAGCACTGATATGATACTTGTAGTCACCCAAGAAAGTCTTCCAGTATCCCTGCTTCCAAAATCTGAATCCCTCAATCTCCTCGCGAGAATCACACATAGGGGTAAAGCCATATGGAGCTCCTTGTAAGTCAATCTCGTTCAGATCCATCATATCTGTTCGCACAATTTGATCTGCATCAACAAAAATAACCTTTTCAAGCGACTGAGGGAAAATTACATCAAGGAAGAGAATCTTGTATCCCCAAATCGTTCTCTGCTTTTCAGTCTGCGGTCTCAACCAACTCGGCCACTTGTATGTGATGAGCTCATATTCAAAGCCATACTTGGCAGCAAGATGAGGTAAAAACTGTTTGAATGAAGGGGACAAGAAATTCTCAATCAGCCAGAACTTAACTGTGTGATCTGTGTGTTTCATCACACTAATGGTCATGATACCAACAAAGCGTTCGTACAAATGGCCACTTGCAACTGTGAAGATATTGATGTCAGCATTCTTCTTTTCGGCTACTTGCTTGGATCCACCCCATTTCTTCCATGTGTTTTTCAATATACCCTTCAAAGTACCTGCGTCAGCCTCCTCAAGAACGTTCTGCCTCTCAGTGCCTGGCTTGCGGGTTACTGAAGGGTAGATGGTGAGTCCATTCATATCAGTGATAAAGACATAGCTTGAATCTGACATGGAATTGGCGTCTGTTAGGCCAAGTGAGTTGAGCTCAAAAATTTCTTTGGAGCGACCGTCCTTCAAGTTCAAAACCCAAAGACCTGGACTAGCCTTGAGTTGAAGGTAACCCAAGTTAGCCATAACTCTAGTGTCAGTAAGACCAGGGGAAGACAAGGTGCCCAGTTCAAGAGCCATTCCTCGAGGAGCTTGATTCAGAGTTTTGTCAATTGCATGGCCTTCCAAAAGCAAATGCTTCAAGATGTAGCCAGCTTCAAGTGCATCATCAGAAATCTTATCAAGAACAATGTTTTCAAGGTCATGCTTACTCAAGTCAGGTAACGCAACCCAAGCCGATGGTACAACAATATCCATATTAAGTAGGGTACTCTGAGGCAAGTCATTGAAAGAGATGATGTCAGAAGCACGGGCACCAGACTTATCAAAAGTTGGAGCGGAAGGGAAGTTGACACGGTAAAATCTCTTCAAAGGGATGTTGTCAAGACCAGCAAGTGGGGCAAGAATGACTTTAGCATGAACCTGAGGCAACTTGGAAAGAGTTTGTAACAGAGTGGTGTATACCTGGCCTTTTTCGCTGAGAGGATCAAGGAAAGCAGTGATGAAAAGGGAAGCTGTATCAGCATTGTTCTTAAGCTCGAAGGTTGAATGCTCAAAAGGTAAACCTTGGGTATCTAGACGTTTCGCAGCCTGGCCCAAAAAGAACGAATTCTTGGCTTCATAGTTGAACTTTACGAGAAGGGTCAAAGCAACCAAGCTATCTTGAAAAGCAAATGGGTCTGAAGCACTGGTAAGAGGAACTTCCTTTTCTTCTGCCGCATCTAAAATGGGCTCAATTCTGTCTCGGAAGTCAACTTCGTAGAGCATCTCCATGTCGGCTTGGCTGAAGATACGATCTTCTAAAGTGAGGATTCGACCACCAGATAATAAAGTCAAACCAGAACTAAGAGTATCAAGGAGTCCAAAATTAGCTCTAAGGATAGCGTCATCATTCGTGGAAGTAGCGGATTCTCCAGCAGCCTCTTCAAAAGAACCATCAGCAAGAGAATTAACAATATGAGAAAGCGATATTACAGCTGATTTAGCATCATTCAATCCAGCTAGAGATGCAGCAAATTTTTCAGCTACTTTGACCTGTAGTGGAGTTGCATCTGACTTGATATAAGGCGCAATATTAATCTTGACCTTGGATTCAGTCTCTTGCAAGAACTTGGCGGCTTGATCAACCTGCCTCACAAATTGTTCGTCAGCATTTCCGATAATCCAGATCGTTGTTAGCTGATCAGATTCTTCGATAGTGGCAGCCGCAGACGACATCAAAGAGTAGTACTGAAGCTTGCTTGAGTAAAGTTTGCTCACATCAAAATATTCAATCAAGTTTTGATCCGATGGATTGATAAGTGAGTTGCGGCCAGCACGCGCTTCTTCGAGAAGAAGATCTTTGAGTTGGATATCGCCTTTAACTTTTTTGGCCATGATATGCTTTCTAACAGCATCATTATCATTGCGCACAATATCATTGATTTGATAGAACCACCTCTGGTTCAAAGTAGTCATGATACCGTTTGTGAACAACGTAGGAGCACTTTTGTCAAGATCAAGACGCTTTTGGAAAGCTTTTGCCTCAGCAATCAAGGTATCGATTTCTTCAGTATTCAAAGGATTTGCATGGCCAGGTTTGGCCAATCCATTAAAAACGGCTTTATGAGGGTTATTTTCCATCAGAGCTGAAAGATAAGCAGCTGCAACCTCGCCTCCCTGATCTGCTCTCAGATGAAGCAATTCACGAGCCTGCTCTTCAGACTCCTTGGAAGAAATCAAAGGAATCACACCAATCTGTATAGGAATTCCTCGAGAGATCAGATTGATGAGGTCGGCTAGCTTGGAAAATTGAGCAGGCTGAGAAATATCCAAGGCGTACAACAGGGTATGAGCATTATGACGAACAGGAGAAAAAAGTTGCTGACCATTTTGACGGAGGAATCCTTCAACATTTTTGGTCCATCGGGAGTATCGCTCATCCTTTGCTAGATCGTTGAACCAAATAATTGAGGGTGAACGATAATCGTATCTTACATTTTCCTCTGCAACAGCCTCTTCGCTTTCCGCAAGAACAAGATCCAGGGCAGTTTTTGAGGGAATGCCAATCTTCTTGAATTGATCCATGAATTTTCTCTCACGGTCAATGACTTTGACAATAGAAAAAACGTCATCCTTAACGTTGTCAATAGGAGCTCCATTGATGTAAAGTGCATTGGATCCGGGTCTCAATCCAGCTTCGCTTAACTCACTGAAAACCATACGGTCAGGGGAAAGTTCAGAGATAGCATGAGAGTACTTTGGAAAATCCAAAGAAACATTCACAAGTGCCTCAAATTTGTTTTGATTGTTGAGAATGAATCTAGCAGCCCTGAAGCCAAGAGTACCCAAGGCACCTTTACTGATTGTAGCACCTTCACTATCTGACTTGAGAGTCGAGCTGTCGGAGCTTTCCTTATCACCATCTTTTGATACATCCTCTTTAAGTTCATCTTCTGAGCTCTTGCCTTTTGAATCACGATCATCAATCACGAGATAGTCAGTTCTCTTAATATATACCTCAGCACCATAACCAGTCAACTGCTGCTTTGCAGCACCTACAACTGGTTTGTACCGAACAACGTATCGGATCTTTCCTGCCAAAGCCGATGAGTACAAATGTTGATGGAAGAGCGCAAACTTGGGATCGACCAGATCGGTATATAGTACAGCAAGAGGTGCATCTTGATTGTCGCCCACAATTCGGTCAATCGGTAGAATCAGCTCGTCTTTTTTGTTTTTCTTCGTCTCAAGGGCAAATACTGAATCAGTATCGCAAGAAACCTTGCCACTGTAGTGAAGCCAAGTGGGGCACTTTTCCTCTGTTGGCTTTGTACCCAAGAACGGCAAAACGGCGGTTTCATAGAATTGATAGTAGGATTGGATCTGTGCTGCATGCTTGTGAATGCCTAATGCCAATTCTATAAACGGGACCTGATCGCTTGAAATATAGTGGTTTTTGAGTGCAAAGTCGATAGCAAACTTGAACAGTCGTTCATCAGTTTTGCCCTCGACTTCAAGAGCTTCATTCGTATTGAGCTCTTGAACAAGAGGATAGAATATTGTCGAATTCTCTGCTGCTATTGCTTCTCTAAACACTTGGTTAGCACTGTTCCCTGGAGTGCATGAAATACATACATGAGCTCAATTCGAAATGGGATTGTCGGCCCATCACCAAAAAGATTGACATTGATATCTTTTGATGTTGCTTCAGCACTGCAAAGTACAGAAGGAAAAATAGTAACTGAAGCCGCCAGAAGCAGGCTTGCCCAATTTCTCATACTGAAGGTTGTTGTGGTGAAGGTGCCACGTTTTTTTGGGTACTGGGATTTTTCAATTGCGATCTGGAGATGGCATAATGGAAATATACACAAAGTTAGAAAACTATACAACGAAGAAATTATACAAAATACCATTTTTCAAGGGAAACATCACCATCCTGAGATAATTTTGAGCTGCCTTCAGGAACAATGGTCTTCCCTAGCTCTGGATTATATCCCTTAGTGCCCTCAAAGGAAATGTTGGTTGGATCGTAGTTGGCCTTCTCATTATCTCCTGTTAATAAGCCTCTCCAAGACTCATGGCATTCTGAGATGATGTCCAATGCAAACTCAGCATCTTTAGCCTTTCCCTCAAAGGCGAATTGGTTTTGCGGCTTGCCATCTGGAACCTTGTAGTCTCTGAACCAGGCATGGGTAGCTTTGAGAAGCCCAGGAAAGTGTTCCTCGACATCAGCAAGCTTGTTCAACTTGGGTGCTAAAGGATCGGTGGTGTCGATGGCAATAACCTTCCAATCTGTTTCTCCTTCATCAATCAAAGCCAAACAGCCCAATACCTTGACCTGCTTAACCTCACCAACGGTTCCAACCCGTTGACCAATTTCACATACGTCTAGAGGATCTCCATCACCCTTGAATCCCGTAGAAGGATGGACATGGGCAGGATCCTCCCAGGTTTGTGGGAATGCACCGTAGTTGTGGATGTATCCTTTGTAAGGAAAGACGTTGCGGACATATCGAACTTTGCCCTTTTTCGAATCTTGAATGATGGGATTGAATGGATGTTTCGCCGACATTTCGAGCTTAGCATTGGACCATCTGGGTACCTCTACTACCATGTTGAAGACCTTATCCGATTCTTTAAGAGGAATGTCGTGAACTGTAGATACAGCTGATCCATCTGAATTTTTGATGTACACCTTATAGTCAAGGGTGCCCTGTTCTCCAGACTGGTAAGCTGTCCATGACTTACATCTGTTTGATAACAGAGGAGCATAGCTTCGAGTGAAGCCTTTTGAAAGTGAGCTTGTGAAGCTAGCGAGCATTGTGGATGTAGAGAAATTTGTGATTGGGAGGTTTTACTGGATCAAAGAAAAGACTCGAATTAAATATATTTAGATGTCATCAAAAGCTTTACGGGCATAAATAAGGGTCAACCTGTTGGCTGGGTAGTACCCGGCTTCTACTTTAGCACGAGCGTTGATTTTAAAGGCTTCCATTTCCTCGGGGCTAAGGTCGCTGAAAGTGGAAAACATGGACTCTGTATAGTACATTGCAAGAAGGTCCGTGAGATGGCCGACCTGGCCGCTCCAACCCCGCGGCAAAGTCAACAACGCACGATTAATGTCAACAAAACCTGCCTTGTACAGCCTATCAGGCACACTTGCACTAGGAAATGGGTCAATCCCTGCTCGTCGCACGCCGGTACGAAGCCGGTTCCACCAGTACTCGTCTGAGGAACTGCTGTTGAGTAAAGCAAAGTCTGAAGCAACAATTTCAATATATCCTCCTGGTTTTATAACTCGGTGAAGCTCCTTCAAGACATCTACCCACTCATCCCTTTTGACGAAATACCATAATGACTTGGCACTGATGACATCAAATGTATTATCATCGAATGGCAATTTCTTGAGAGAGTGCCCCGTACAAGGTACATAATTCGATGGTCCGCCATGCTGTGTCCGTCTAAGTTGTTGACACACTCCTTTTGAGTCGATGTTATATACAGAGGGGGGTGCTGAAGTTGCAGTTTGATATGATTGAGCGGACTGAGTAGACTGAGCAGAAGGAGAAGAAGCAACAGAGCTATTAGAAACAACAGAGCTTCTGCGAGTCTTGGACGAGTCACTAAGGTCAAGAGTTGGTTCTTCAACTGGAAGGCGGAGATTGTTAAGCGCAAATTTGAAACCATACACCATCGCCTTTGGAAAATCGAGAGCCATTTGCCAAGACCATTGATCACGGAATACTCCTTGAACATCTAACAGTACTGTACGATTAGGAGTGTCACCGTGAATAAGCTGTGCTGCGGGGGAAAAGAGCAATTGCCCTTTCATAGTGAATCTCAAACCCATGATGATCCACAGGTCAATGATGTTGGTATTTTCCTTGGCACGACATGTTTGGGCATAAGCCTCTTTCCGAGCCAGGGCATAAACAAGAGAGTCTGAATGCCGGGTATTTGCTGTGAAATTATAAAAGTTGGTCCAGACTTCTGTTCTTGGATCACCTGGCTGGACACTGGTGCTGTCACTGCGGTCTGCCCCTGAGGCAGACCCTTGGGTTGTAGGAGCCACTGTTGCGGTGGGAGGTACGCTTGAGTTACCTGAAAAGGTTTCTGGGAAGATTGGTAACTCAGTATCGTTGAGTTTGTGTGGTAATGAGGAGACTGGCAGCGTGCAAGGAGAAGGGCATTCAGATGAAGTATGAACGGTTGGTTGACTCGATTGTAGTGACGTTTCTTTTATTGCTGAATTAGTGATTTGGTTTGGCGGGGTGCTAGGCGTCGAAAAGAGGTGATGATCTGATTTAGTGTCGTGAAAAAGTGTAGAAGTGGAGCTGGCAGACGAAAGTAGAGGTGCAGTGGTTCGTGACTGGGTAATTGGAATAGGGAGTGTTCGACTTCGTGGTGGGAGTGATGTAGCATCAAATTCCTGAAAGTTGTGGGGAATCTTACTACTGGAGTGGTAAGATGAGGGTTTATCATCAGCAAGGCATTCCCCTACCCTGTCTGCATGATGCCAGTTGAGTTGAGAACTCAAATGCTGTGTATTAATCTTAGGGGGACATGTCGGCGAAATCTGCTCTGGGCTATCCGAGCATAGAGATGTGTTTTGGAGAGATCGGGTTAGATTGGACTCAATTTGGCTAGGGCTTGCCTCTCTTGACTGGGAGGATGAAGAGGGAAGCATCTGGAAAGGATCTGGATAATCATCAATTTCTTCTTCATCCTGAAGAATCAAACTGCTGTTGGATTCTTCGATTGAGGATTGTTGAATTGGCACGGCTTTGATAGTTGCAACACTGCCGTGGCTTTTACGATCGCTGGAGGTTGATGTGTCAAGGCTCGATTCAGTGTATTCTGTAGAAACAGAGACCACAGACACTGGTGAAACTGACCGTGAGGGCAGTAGCGCGTGAGTCTCTAGTTGCTGGTAATACTGATTTGCTACCGCTGCCGCAACTTTCGCAGCAGCGTCGACCGCAGCAGCAGTTGCAATTTGAACGACTTCTTTCGGTAATCCTTGTAGGTTGAAAGCTTCTAAAAATGGTGTAGGAGGAGGAGTTTCAATTACTGAATTGATCGAGGGAAAAGTATGGTGACGAGGAGGAGCGAAGGACGATGGCGACCTGGCCGAACCCCCGCGACGTTTTTTAGGGGCAGGTTTAGGCTGTATAACCGTTGGATCGAGGAGAGCATCGGCACTTGGTTTGCTAGACGTCAAGGCACTATCTGTCTTCGCTTTTTTAATCTTGAATGTAAGTGAGCTCATATTCATAGCAGTTTGCTGCGTTTAGCAGATATGTAGGCAGCCAAACCAGACATCAACAGAGAAGGTTTAGTTGAGAGTGATTACCATATGGGAGATCTAAGAAGAAGCAACCCCCAGTGGCTAAGATAAGAGAGTCCTAATATGTCTTTATTGTAACGTTTTTAACTCGATAAATAAAATCATAACCCGATGTTAAGAAACAACACCAATTGATATGAAATTCATTGAACCAGCTGGGGAAAGGACGACGTGAGCTAATATCATCTGATTTCTTAGTCCCCCAAATGTGTCAACTCGCTGATAACGTCTTTGGATTGATCAACATTATAGACATGTGTATACTTGGAAAATAGGCTGGCAAGTACTTAAGCAATTGCGGAACAAGGAGGTTCAAGTTCCATATGGTACACATACATGTGGAAGAAGTATCAGAACCACTGTGGACCTTCTGTGGCTTCTTTCAATTAATCATGATGGCGACAGGCTCTCTGAATATTATTACTATTATCAAACAGCGCCATATAGACCTATCATGTGCTCTGAGTACTTATCAACGTATTATATATTGCTAAAATCAATCTGCCTGCCTTGAACTGTTCCATATTCTCAAACTGAAGCCTTGTGTGCGGCTGCGCTTAAATTCTCCAGCACTAAACCTGATAGAACACTGGGAATCTTGGCTACATGCAACGTTAAGTGACATGAGTTAATATAAAGTAGGCCTAGGACTAAAGATATTTGGAGGCATGTCAGCCAAGATGCTTAGAGCTCAGCCCCTTCAGGAATTCACATGGAAAGATCTTGGATAAGAAGGCCTAGGGTTCATTGTGCGGGAATTAATGAGAAACGCTGACCAGAAGTGCGGACGTCCATAGGGAAGTCCATGTTGCATTTCGAAACGAGACTTTGACATCAGGAAGCTTCGGAATTTTCTTCACAATATTTTGTCAACCTACTTCCAAGTATGTGGAAGCGATCGATCTACAAAGGAGCCTCTTGTTTTTGTACTCAGTTGATTTCGTATAAACTAGCCACTGTGCGCCTAACTATCTCAATTCCCTGGTCTGCCCACCTTAAATTTACAATATTTCATGCATGTAGAAACTATTTGGCCAGCCAGTAAATGTATGCGCGGACATGAAAGAATATTTTAATTTAAAAAGCTCTTGCGTACATGAATTTGCTGATAATGCATGTTGGATGCAGACAATATTGAAGGGAAGGCCGACAACGGAATCAGCTAGGCCTATACAACTGCGCATAATCTGAACGGAACAAAGTTGAGATGATATACTGCCATGGTTCCGAATACCAATACGAGGGATCCCTATTAATGAAAGAAATATATAGGCAGCGTAGTAGAAGCAGAATGGGGGTTTTCAACTTCACACTTTAACCGTAGTGTAAAAAAGCTGTAGACCAGGTAAAGTCTCTCTAGAGCTCAGGTTGTAGCTTTAGCCACATAGTTTCCAACTAGGTGAATGTATAGATAATCAATTTAACGTCCTATGTAAAGAACATCGAATTTTTCATACATATGTAGTTGCCAGTAAAATGGTTGTCATCAGCTTCATATCACTCCTTTTCATAGAGACCATTGCAACATTGTGTCGTATTATCCCCTTATGATACTTAATCAATTGGTACATGATGACGTGCTGCTAGCTCCTAAAGTTACCCTAATCCTATTTTACAGGGTAACTAGGTTTCTATTGTGAATAAATAATATCTATAAACTAAGAAATATCCCCTTACATAACAGATCCGATGTAGTGTAATGGCTATCACGGTCCGCTCTCACCGGGCAAATCAGGGTTCGATTCCCTGCTTCGGAGTATTTTTTTATATCTCTTGGATGAAACAGCACCTAACCTAAATATTAGTTTTGAACTACAGGTCTATGTGTCTTAGATATATCAATGTTGACGTTTGACCTATTTTTCATTGTTTGTTTGTACCATAGAGCTTGCTGTGCCAAGTGCTGAGAAAGAATACGCGGGCTGGTGCCCATCATACGTTCTCCCAGCACTGCTTTTTTTGGCATCCAGATTTGTTTGTGGGATTTTTCGTTCTTAAACTTTCCTTTCTTCTTTCACAAGAGCAAAGTTCTGTAGCATGGCTTTTTTCCAGGCCTTGCGGTCTAAAGCAGGGCAATTGTCGCTGTTTGACAATGGCTCCAAGGCCAAAGCGCCCACAGACACTGCAGCCAACACGCCGCCGCCACTAATCACTACAATCCACAACAAGGCATTTACCCAAGATGATCTATTTCGAGACGAATTCAACCTGCCTGTGTCAGAATCGCTGATGGATAGGTGCCAAGCACAGGTTGCAATCGTGCCAGCCGAGATCAGCTCAAAAACGCGAAAAGATACCAAGGAAAGGACGTCAGTGCCTGCAGATGTCACTTATTACATTGGAACCATATACCTTTCGGAGTCCTTTCTCGTGTTTATGTCAAAACAAGATGAACGCGATATAATC
This sequence comes from Geotrichum histeridarum, assembly GCA_030566085.1. Classification (NCBI taxonomy): domain Eukaryota; kingdom Fungi; phylum Ascomycota; class Dipodascomycetes; order Dipodascales; family Dipodascaceae; genus Geotrichum; species Geotrichum histeridarum. The sequence continues at coordinate 33,614 of JAJMHO010000159.1, forward strand.
AAACTACCTCACGGCCGCAGTTGCGGCTTTGTTTTATCTCTTCTAACTATTGCAAAAGTCGAGCGTCTCCCCTCCAAGTCATCTTCATTTTCACTTGCGATTCATTTATACCATGGGCTCGTGATAGTGCTAGAGTTCACTGGAGGCAAAGGTCAGGGCGAACATTTCTCCAACCTCCTTAAAGATAACTTAAAGTCCAACCTCTCTCTCGTCAAACCTTGCAAAGACTTTTTAGCTACTCTCTACTCAGAGTTTTTGGCATCGAGCATCGACGCTAGACCTAACAGTGCTAATCAGGAGCCTGAAAGCGGTCTCGGCCAATTGTTTGGATACCCTGGAGATCCGCGTCTTCTAAGGGACAGATCTAAACTACGACTTTGGTATGAATACATCCGATCTCATGGTCGTAATATATCAATCATCCGACAGCCTGAGTTTTATAAACTGATACGGGTTGGGTTACCAAATCGCCTAAGGGGAGAGATGTGGGAGCTCGCCAGTGGCTCTGGATATCTGCGGATGCAAAGTCAACGCCTTTACAAGTCACTCCTGCAGGAATATGAGGGACGCACATCATTTGCTATTGATGAAATTGAAAAGGATGTATCTAGATCTCTTCCGCATTATCCAGGATACCAGACCGAGGAAGGCATTGCCCGTCTGCGACGAGTTTTGACAGTGTATTCCTGGAAGAATCCAGATGTCGGGTATTGTCAGGCCATGAATATTGTAGCAGCCGCACTGTTGATTTACATGTCAGAGGAGCAAGCGTTTTGGTGTTTATCTACAATTTGCGATGTAATGCTGCCTGGATACTACTCCAAAACAATGTATGGTACCCTCTTGGATCAAAAAGTATTTGAGGAGCTAGTACAAAAAACCATGCCACCGCTCTGGGATCATTTATGCAACAATGATGTTCAACTGTCAGCCGTATCGCTCCCATGGTTTTTGTCTCTCTTCATCAATTCTATGCCTCTTGTCTACGCTTTCAGAGTCATGGATGTCTTTTTCCTCGAGGGATCAAAAGCATTGTTCCAAATCGCGCTTGCAATCTTGCGTGTGAATAGTGAAGCCCTTCTCGAAGCGACAGATGACGGTGCCATTGTATCTGTCTTGAAAACTTATTTCCAAAATCTGGATGCCCCTGCACACACGATTTCAAGCAACTCAAAACTGCATACCATTACCAAATTCCAAGAGCTGATGGCTGTAGCATTCAGAGAGTTTGCATTCGTAGATATGGAGGCAATCAACTCCTATCGCCGACAACACGAGAATCAGATTCTGGAAGATATAGAAATCTTTGCAAAGAAAACCCAAATCCGCAACCTTGAAAAACCACGAAACTTGACAATGGATCAATTGGGTATTGTCTATGACAGATTCTATGCAGCAATTCAGGACACACGATTAGGCCTAGGACCAACCAGGATTGACATGACGTTTGAAGCTTTTCGTATATTTATGGCTGGTATTGTGGATTGGATGGACCCGCAATATTCGATTGAATTCAGCGACTCCGTGAAAAAACCTACGGTGCAAGAAAAGCTGGCATATATTCGGCGCAGTGAACCACATGATTTGGTGAGTCGTCTTTTCAAGAAATGGGACACGCAATCAGCGGGGGTTCTTTCTTTACAGGACGTCTGCACTGGCCTTGACATGCTTACACAACACTCAAACACTGATGCCGCTATCGTATACTTCTTTGAGCTCTATGACACAGAAGGGACTGGCAGTGTGGACCGCGACGGTATTCTGTCAATGTCAGAAGGTCTGCTTTTCTTAACTCGGCCATTCCGTGAACTAGGCGGAGACGACGGAGAGGATCTCATATTGGATCTGGTATCTCTTGCTCGCCGAAAAGAAAATCTCGCCGAGATAGCAAAGGCAGCTGAACACAATGAGGTGGTGTGGGCTCTTGAACGAGAGCGAGAGGACAGTGGGTCATTGGGTTCGCCAACAATCTTGTCGCCTATTCTGGGTAATGACGAAACGCGGTCTTCTATATTCAGGAAGGGCTCTGTGAGAAGTATAAGGAGCACGACGAGCAAGGTCAGTACAGGGCGTGCACGGTCTGACTCAGTTAGGAGCAATAGTAGCCGACTGCGGTCTGTCTCGTTTAGCGGAAATGGCGATGAGGTGGGGGCTGAACCCCATTTAAACATGAACATTACGTTGATCGATGTTCCTGAAATCAAAATTGAGACACTGAAGCATGAACAAAGCGACAGATATCTAGCTTCTGTCGCCGACTTTTTGAACCGCTCCTTTGAGTATGCCACGCCTTCTGAGGATACCACTACATCTGCAAATTCTACAGATAAAGAGGACAGCAGAACTTCAACCCCTTCACTTTCGAACAATATTGCCCTAGATCCTGCTCGCCCCGTATCTATCTCAATTGCATCGTTTCGCCTGATCGTTCTTGCCGACGAGACTCTTGAGCTATTATTCAGCCATACTCTCCCCGTCCTCTCTGTGCATTTGACGCCAGAAGGCACTGGACTCTACAACAACCATGCGGATCCTGTGCATTTGAAGCGGAGCGCCAGTAAGCGAGTAGGAAGTCTTGCCAACACGTTCAGGTCGGTTGTGGACGGAATTGTGGGCGATGTCAAGAAGCGGATGGACGATGGCGTGTTTAAACCAGGGGAAAATGGCAATGAGGAAGAGGAAGAGGATGAAGATGAAAAGAGTGGAAATGGAATTGGAAAGGTTAAGCAAAGGGACAGAGAACTATTGGCTGAGAACAGTCTTTGAAGTAACATATTTATTATCAAGAATGGAGATAAGAACATGAATGGATTCTTATTTCAAAATGATAGCGAGATAATCACAAGTAACCAGGTCAAACAGTTTTTCATTGAATAAATAAATAAATAATATATTAGAGAATTACAATTACCTGAGGAAAAGCAAATCAAGAAACTGCTAAAAGATAGTAGCGAAACAAAGTGTGACTAAATAACAAAAAAAAATAAAAAATAATAATAATAATAAATAAAAGAGAGTGAGCAAAAATTTGAAATTAAGGAAGGTTGTAACAGGTCATGATAATAGAAGCGAAGGAATGAAAAAAACGAAGGAATATTATGACAGATGTCCGTGGATTGGATTTGGTCTCAAGCAATCGAAGAACTGCGATACTTCAATGTCGAAGGCAACGGAACCAAACTGTGTGATTGCACACAAAAAGAAATGACTGTGAGTCTCTCTCAAGCCTCGAGCAATCAGTGTGCTTTGTTGCTGGGTTTTTCTGGG
>JAJMHO010000160.1:7554-35852 GCA_030566085.1 Geotrichum histeridarum
AAAAAAAAAAAAAAAAAAAAAAAAAAAAAAAAAAAAAAAAAAAAAAAAAAAAAACAAAAAAAAAAAAAAAAAAAAAAAAAAAAAAAAAAAAAAAAAAAAAAAAAAAAAAAAAAAACCCAGACTATAGGGTTGCCAAAAAGGAGCATAGAATTGGCGCCCTGCCGGCACTTGTAGTTAGCTTTGAAAAATTTGATACGGTTTTATTTTCAGTTTATTTAACGTAACGTGGGTTTGATGTGCGCATTGTGATGAATTTTTTTTTTTTTGGAAAGAAATTTAGAGTTGAATATATCTTATTGTATTATATAGGTTGAAACCATGGAGGGGCACTTTTGAAGATGTAGTTATAACTATGAGAGCAATTGGTTTACAAAGTTGGAAAAAGAATTATACAATAATAGGTTTGTTTAATATTAGTTTGGTAGAAGCAATTGGAATACTGTATTCTATTTTTTTTATTTTAAAAACGGATTGGATCTATAACTTTGAAACCTATTGTTTAGATTGTATCAGTGGAAGCTCAGATCAATGTCAGACCATCATAAAAAAAAACATTTCATGTACATGTCAATTGAAAGCTAGATATCAATATAACTTTTAAAGCAAACACATCGTTTTCTCGCGGCCTGATATTATCTTGATTTCCATTAAAAATGTTCAAAAGTCAAAAAACTTAAGCTGAATTCAGTCAGTCAGTCAGCGTTTTTTGCAACACAACTTGAGTAACTACATCTTGTTAATATTATATTGAAGAGATCCATGCGAGGATAGAAAACGACTGTTCCAATGTATAAAAGGCTGTTAGGTAAATCTATCTTATTTAGGAATAGTCAAGAAGCGCTTTTGAGAAAATTATAACTTATATATAGGGCCTATAGGCCTATATATAAATATGTAAACATTTGGCTTCCTTTGGCAAGCTATAACTAACTGAATGAGTTTGGCTGTACTTGTTGACAATATAACTAAAGTTAGCCTCAATAATAAGATTTTGTAAAACCCCGGATAGGGTGCCTTCATATATACCTTCATAACCTTGATCTATTCAAGATCATTTCAGAAACGTTGTTGTACAAGGATGTCAATTATGCGGGGTGGACATGTCGTTTAAACAAGTTTGGAAAAAAACGGTGTGGGGTTTCTCTCTCTCTTTTGGTATAACGTCTTTTCAGAAAAGAATAAACCCTTCTAGCGTTTGAACAAATAAAAAAAATGAATGGATAAGCTTAGTTGGGGAAAAATAAAAGGTGTTTTAAAATGAAATTTTTGGCAGTTTTTTTTTTCTTTTGTAGTTAAGAATTTGGAAAAGCTTAAGACAGTTGAACCCTTCTGCTTTGATTTTTTTTGTCCTGTTTTTTTTTTGTTCACATAATAGATTGAACTTGTAGGCCCACAGTCATTGCACAAATATAAAATATTATTCAAAATTTTTCATAAGGTTGGACTATGTTTGTAACAAATAGCATCATGGCGTTGTGATGACATAAAGGATCGTTGGTCTTGAAGATATTCTGCCAGTTCATATGCAAAAAGGTCGGAGATAGGTTTTGTAAGGGAGATCTATCAAGTCAGGAAACTATACATTATGTTGATCTCAAGCAATGCGTATATATGATATAACTATGTAGATGTGGGTGTGCACTCTTGCTAAACTTGTCAGAATAAAGTCCCTGAACTTGGAGAACCCTAATTGGTTTCTTATTAGAATATAGTACATAGCGAGTAAAAGAAAGCTATAAGATAAAATTAATTAGCATATGCTTTAGTTCTACTTGATGGGTATTATTTAGCGCATATGCGAAAAAACTTGATTCAACTCGTATATTGAATCAATAGAGCTATACTAATTAACTCGGTCCAGAAAAGTAAAAAGAAAAAGAAAATACCAAAATATTAGCTCAATTTTTTTGATATTATCTGATTGATTTCTTTTGAAAGAGACTATAGCTCATATTTCTGAATTTTCTTGATCTAGCAAATATCTAAAGATTTTATTTTGTTGTCTGGATTAGAGCAAATAACTCTTATATATGTAGTGAAACCAATCCTAGAAGAGTATGATTTTTGATGAGATATATTCAAGTTTACAAGACAACAGCAACTGGTATATTAGAAGCTTCAACATCCCAGAATCGAATGAAGCCAGTCTGATTTACATTAATACTACTAGTAGGACGACGACAATTGCAAACTTGCTTTTCTCACCAGCCCCGGCTTAGCCTATGAACTGTATTGCCAAATTGAAAATTGAGAGAGAATGTCTTCTCAAGCGAGTTCTTGACCTTTTGTCATCTCAAATATTGTCTATTAGGAGAACAAAAATAGTTGAACTATTAAGAATCTGTTTACCAGTTGTGCTTAATCCTTCAATCTTGATCCAGTTGCTTAGTCCAAAGACTTGGGTTTGTGGTACTTCAGAATCCACAGGTCAAACCTCAAAATAATAACATGCTGTACCTTTTTTAAGCTTAATATCGCATAGCCGTTTTTAGCACATCCATTGGATTAGATTCCGAATCGGAGGAGTGCGCCTAACCTTAATCTAGGCCGATAGCTATAATAGTGCTGCCACTAGGTGAAAATGTAAAAAAAAAAGGAAACTGTAGTATAAGTCAACGTAGGTTAATCAAGAAAAAAACATGAGCTTGGGCAGAACGAGTTGGCAAGTTCGAGAAGGGGGCGAGTAGAAGTGAAAAGCTTAGAAAGATTTTTAGGGTGTACGGCGCAGCGCGATACGAAGACGCTTCTGCATGGGAAAGGAGAAAGGGGATATATGCTAAAGAGAGGAAAAAAACGAAAGCTGTACTGTTGAAGAGATAATATGTTGATGGTTAACTATTTGCATGACTACTGTAACTTGGGAATTCATTTTGAATAATTGCAAATTTAAGCGATATGGAATATAAACGGCATGAGAAATACGAATGCGAAGAAGCTTATAAGGGGAGGAAACAACAGCATATATTGCATTAATTTGCATCGAATTAACGCGAATCCAAATTTAAAGACAAAAATAAGAAAGTAAGCAACCAAAAAAAGACAGAAAGAGGTCAGAAAAGGAAAGACTTGCAGTTATAGGGTGCAATCATGAAATGTTTTTGACATAGCATATATACGATCAAAGATGCATGGCTATAGAGGAAAAGCAACCCCTACTTCCTCCGCTTTGCAACAGCTATTATACATTTCAGCTTGAATATGCATACCTGCTACTCCTCGACCTTGGATTGTGCACATACTATGAGCTGACTTTTATAGACCGACTGTTTGGAGTTGGGTGTTTTGTCAAATTCAGCCAACTTAGCCCCTTCAGACCCAACCTCGTATAGCTATACCTCAAATCAAATCAATTGAAGTCAAAATTCAGCCATTCGACTTCTAACTACAGCTGGATATATCCATGTTAGATTTTGAATTGGCCGAATGCGGAGCTAAGAACAGTTTAATGACTGGGATATCCGAAGGGTCTTGAATTTAATAGATGGGGGCTCTGAATTTGAAGGGGGTGAGCTAGCTCAGTATTCTTATCCACCCAGTCTTTACACGCTCATAATACTGTATATATTATGTAGGATACCCTGAAAAAATAAGAATTAATAAAGAAACCGACATGTAGATGTTATTTCATACAACTCAGTTGCTTTTATGTCCACTCTATATTTTAACATGAGAACTGGCAAACAAACCTCCTTTACTAGTTAGGGCAATACAAGATACTATTGCAACTAGTATATGGTGCTAATATGTAATGACTAACAGATAGGGCATTTTGGCCGGGTCCGTTCTTTTATGCATATTTCAAAGCCCTAGTCTAGGCTCATTGCAAACTTAAAGAAGCTTGAGAACGGCCCAATGTTGTATTGGATTGCATATATATAGTGAAGTGCCAGGTTCGAACATGCATTACCGCAAGGCAGGAATCTGGAGGAGAATCCGATTTGGGAAACGGGGGAGAAGACATCGTCTAATTGTAAGGGATAATTATAATTGTAAATTATCAAGATGAAGTACAGAATAAGAATATTAAGCTTAATTGGGACATAGACAAGACAAACCGTAGGATCGAGTAAGGTAGAGGCTATAGGAGAATAGGATCTGGCTCAGGTTAGTGGTTTGGTTCTTCCAGGAGCAACGGGTAAGTCTTTGTTTATGCATCTGGTGGCCAAACAGTAAGAAAACCAAGGACTATTGCAACGGAGCGGAGGTGAGAGCTGCTGGTAGATGATGGAATTGCCTGGGATTGGTAGTAGCTGTGGCAGATATCGAGAAATCAGTATAGACTGGTAGACGGACAGAGAAGTTGTAGTCAAGGGTTTTTCAGTCTCCTCTTCAGTAGGATTCTCTACGAAAGCGAGGGCCGAATGCAAGGGTGAGAGTGAATGGCCAGAATGTGAACTGCACCATTAGACTTGACGAATCCACTCTTACCACTAGAGTCAAGCGGTGATTAGTTACAGGAACATCAGTCAGATATTAGTGGCTGGAACTTGTTAAGATATTGCAAGCCAGTGGGTCTAGGAATGGCAATGAGTAGAGTTGAGCCGCTTCAGATCCTTAGAGCCTAAGCTTTAAATTTGCAATCTATATTTTAACTTGAGCGGATACACAAATGGAAAATACATGACCAATTAAATTTCACTCACTTAAAAAAAACTGGTTTAAAATTCTGCCACCTAGTTTCTTCACTGTTTGTAATATTTTCATATTTTGAGTTATCTCTAGCTGTGATTGTGGCCCAGGGTTGTTGGTATCGTGTTAACACAAAGCAAGGCAGTATGATACAGTCTAGTAATCTGAGTCCTTGACCTACTTATGATACTAGGGCTGACACTAATGTAAAATTCCGAGGAACGAACCTGTAGGAAAAAATCATTCACTCTATCAACATTTGATCAGATATAAGAGGGAAGAATTAGGGGAATCTATATAACTTGGCCCTATTTGAATTTTGGCATATGAATTCATAGCTAGAGTGTACAAGAATTTTACTTATGGAATTGGCCTATCTCTCTTTTGTTTCAGTTAGGCAGAAATGAATGATTGGAATATGTGGATATATTCACATGAATATGAGCTCGAGTTTCTTTCAATGACCTAAAAAGTACCAATTCCATGAGAACACCATGGCTGCATTATTCCAGTATTCAGGTTTTCAAATCGAAAGAAAAGATATATAAAATTATAGTATACTTGAGGAATAAATTCATGCTAATATTGCAAGCCTTCCATGATCCAAGTTGAGGAGAAACAAAAAAAAAAAAAAAGAAAGGAAAGAAAAAGAAAAGACAATATTGGTAATCACGTGATTAAGTACACTTCGAATCACCAATTGTCAAGACCAGCTGGAATCAAAGATATGTGGGGGAAAAATAGACTGGTTTTCAGAAAAAGTTTTCATAAAAATCCTTGCAGATATTAATATAATGAGAATCTTGTAAAGTTGTGTGAAGCCGTGTTCTATATCGGCAGATGATATATTTGTGCAATGTATGCAATCTACTTTCACAAGCGAGCTCATCATGATGACAATTGATATATATTAAAGCGTAATCGATCAACCGATCCAAAAAAGAACCATAAAGTAAAAAATAAAAAAATAAAATAAAATAGTTTGAAATATATATATCTACTCTTTTTTGTTGTAAATATTGCAGTTAACTGGTTAAAAATCCACCTCCACATACAACTGACTGTATATAGGCCCATGCATAAGAGTACAGGTAGTCATGGTACCACCCTCATCGAAGATCCAAGTCGCTGGTAAACGAAAACTCAAAGTACAAAAACTAAATGACCTTAATTGAAAAAAAAAAAAAGAAAAAAAAAATCTCGTAAAATCACCACAAATACACATACTACTAAGAAAATAATTGGTGTCTACTTGAAAAAAATTGAAAATGATATTGACTCAAATGGAAAAATCATTTTTGAACCTGACAGAGTCTTTTCGTAGTCGCTAAGAAATAGAATTTATGAAATGAAGAAGAATTTTGGTTGGCGAAAAGTCATGAAAAAAAAACAAAAGAAAAAAAAAGCTGTTTCTTAGGTATTAGTGGTCAATATATTTGCCTGAAGCATCCATAAAACAGAAAAAAATAAAGGAAAAAGGAAACCCACAATCTTTATTATCATGATCATCTACTCTGGCTAACGCGCATGGTAATACGAAAAGTAACCCAAAAGCTCTCAGAAAAATTGAACAACACAGTCAATTTGCCCATATTCAAGCTTAGGGACACATAAGTTTCTCTCTTTTCTTCGTAGGTGATTATTGCATGGAGTAGTAGTAATCTGGCTATAACAACAGTATCACTTATAAGATATCCCCATGTTCAATAGGTTAGCCTCATTACCATAATCTAATTTTCAATTTTTTGCAAATAACAAAATCAAAAAAGTATTGCAATGACCTGGCCATTGCGGATTTTTTTATTGATTCTTCAATTTCTTACTCTTGAACTTTCTCTTTTCTCTTCGTCACTTTTTTGAGCTTTTCTCTTTTCCTCACTGATATCCAAATGCCTTTGGTTTAGCCCTCGTCATCATGATCTTATTTAGCACACTGAAAACCATGCTAGCTCCCACCAGAATTAAACTAAGTTTGCTCATAGTGCCTCTATTTGGAGCGCTTGTCATATCTGTTACAATTGCACTGCAGCATACCTTTAAGCCAGCGGGCTGGGATGGCTCTGTTGGACTGCTTCAAATGGGCCAGTGGCTAAAGAACACTTCTATCCCAGCAGCCTGGCAGCCTCAGGACTGTACTCTGCACATATACAAAGAAGAAGATATTAAAAAGTGCATGCCTCCAAACTCAACTATGATATTCTTTGGCGACTCAACCTCCAGACAAGTTTTTTGGTCTATTGCTAACTTGATGGACTCCGGTCTCAGAGAGACAGTAAATATCCAATCAAACTATCATTTTGAAAGACATAACATTACACTCCATTTGTTTTGGGACCCGTTTTTCAACGACACGAGATCGAGAGGCAAGCTGGCTCAAATGGCAGCCGGTGCCTTTATTGGAAAGCCAACATTTATTTACGCTACTCACGGGTTGTGGCATGCTTTATTAGAGAGACGCCAAAGAGTTCTAGAAGGCTATAAGCAGGCTGTCGACGAATTTATCGACTTGGTACAGGGTGCACTGCCTGGAACCCTGGGAACCGTCTACTTTGCACCTACCTTGCTTCCCAACTACGACAAGTTGGACGTCCAGCGTAACACAAAGATCACTCCTTATTACATCAACCGTCTGCACGCCTACGCAAACCATAAGTTTAACTATAATCCAAATCTGCCATTTGGCACTCCAGGCAATGAGGCTGTTCTTTACAACTACTACACAGGTGACCCCGCTGCCTACTACGTGCCAGTATTTAATCGCATTGGGCTGGGTCACGACATCTATGACCATATCGGCATTCATTATAAACTCACAGGCACAGACTTGCAAGCTCAGATTCTTCTCAACCATTACTGTAACCCCCGAATTCTGAACTCCCAATTTCCGCACAAAACAACATGCAACGTCCCATACAACCCGCCCAATACTCTGCATCATATACTAGCTGGCCTCATGTGTGCAATTTGCGCCGCCATGGTGTTGGTGTCGCGTGCATCATGTCAACAACTTCTGCAGGCAATTCCCATACAAGCGGCTCTTATGACTACTCTGGTTACAATCATCACGACGCTGTATGCCTTTGTTTGTGATCGCACTCATTACTTTAACAAGCACCAGCACATGCTGTCATGGTTTGAGTTGTTTGCTATGGGGCAAGTGACGCTGGTAGCGGCAGTCGTTACTCTTACCCGAGGGCCCACCATGGCTAAAACAGAGACCAGACTTTTGGGTCATCCTGTTTTGAACATGGAGTGGAAAGGCCTAGCAGTTACGGTGTGGTTGGCTTGTAAGGTGTCTGGGTATGCTCATGACCACTATTCAGGAGAGGTTTTGTGTCGGATTCTGGAAACAACGCTTGTTTTTGCAGAGATTTATCAGTTTGCTCTGGCTACAATGGCGGGTAGGATTGATAGGTTTACACTAGTTGCACAGCTCTTGCGGGCCAATGTGCTTGCAGTGCTATTAACTTTGACCTTAAAAACCAGCTACTACTTTTACGTGCTGCCCTTCAAAATCACTTTCTGGATTATACTAGTGTATATTGGATATGGGGTATTGAGCGAAAAGACGACCATGGATTGGCTCAGTAAAAGTCTCACCCACGACTTAAACAACCAGCTGCCTGTTATCAGCTTGCTTGATCACTTTTTACGTTTTAGCTTTATGGCACTAGTAAGTCTGTGTGCTTTTATCCCAATTTGGAGCATCCTCAATGAAATCGACAAGACTCGGTTTGGGCTTGACCTTAACCTCGAGTTTTTCTTGGGCCTGGCTGCGGTCGCTCTAGCAGTAGTCGCCCATAATCCAAGCCTCTCTGCTGCGGTGTGTGAATGGCGTGACAGACCCAAAGTACGCGTGGCTTTAGTTATGAGCGCAGGTTTGTTTGGCGTATTTCTGTGCAACCTCACTCTCATGTCTGGCGCTTTTCAGGCTGCCGAGCACTACCCTCGCGGTTTCCACATTTTTGCATCAGTTGGCTTTATCTATATGTACATTGTTGTGCGTACTTGTTTTCTGTTTACAGCCAAAGACACTTTTCTCTACGTGGGTGCATTTGAGTTCATGGGGAGCTGCTGGCTGGAAATGGTGGTAATTAGCCTACACACACTACAGGCTGGCGACGGCACATTACGGCTGTACATCATGACAACAAGTAATACGCTGGACACAGGATTAACGATTACAATGCGGCGAATTATCAATTTTGCAATTTTACTATCCGTGGTTTTGGTCCTATGCGGGCGAATGTCTCTCGCTTGGCAAGGAGTGTTCACCAGCATTAGCAGGAACAAGAGTGAAAGTTCAAATATTACCAAACTGGCTATGAGCTCAGTCTCGCCAGTTACACATGATCTTTTTGAACTTGCAGACGAGGAGCACGGAATGATAGAGCCTCTTGACAGCCCGAGCATTGGAGGAAGCAGCAGCAGAAGTAACAGCAGCAGCCAAATGAGCAGTTCTAGTAGGAGCAGTAGTGGAAGCATGGAATCCCACTCTGTTGATCTAAGCACGGCTGGACTGACAAACGAGACTAAGCAAGGAATTGGTATTATAGACACAAAATCGGGAGATCCTTAAAAACGCCCGAATCAACCGTTATGAGAGAGATTTGAAGTGGAGGAAAGAACTTTTTGAGCTCTATAGCGGCAATGTTCATAAAATGGAAACACAATTGGGATAAAGGTAATCAAAGCAGAGAAAGATGGAAATAGCATTGTTCACATTCCTCTATGACCTCAAGTTTTACGAGGGTTGTTTAAAAATCTTAATATTCAGCCACATATATACAATGCAACGCAAACTACTATGCTTTTAAGAAAGCTCGCGTGGTGGTCATTAGAATAAGTTGATATGTTCTTGCCCGCAGAGTCTTTCTTAATAGATTCAGCTATTTCAAGGGTAAGATTAAGCAATTGGAACATTATTTAAAACCAAGCTTGAAATATAACAGACTTGCACCAATTAAAGAGATTAGAATGAAAGAGATTACAAAGAGATCACAAGCTTCAGAGTCATCATTTCATCTAATGGAATCAAAGTTGAACTCAAAATTAATATTACATTTTCAGAGAAGTCACATCAATTGTAGTTTTGTAATCCTCCTTGTTATTAGCTCAAAAATTGTCTTAGTGGGTTGATAAAGTTTAAATAGAAAAAAAAGGTAAAAGTGGTCGTACTTTGAAGGTTTGTTGTAAATCCTAAAAGCAAACCTAGATGCATCAGATGAAGAGCTCTTAAAAGGGCTTTCTTTCCGTTGGACTAGAATGTCTATAGTTTATCATTACGACTTGGAATAGCTAAATATATGTAGCTATAGGTATAGTTATAGATGGAATAGATACAGCACTGATTTATGCAGCTTTTTTGGGATCCTGTGGATCATATCGGGGTTCTCTTCTTGCTAGCTTGTCTGAATTTTGGACCACGCATGGATTTATATAAATTATAGCCTAGTTCGTATATAAAGGTGTCGCAGAACGATATCAGAATACGAGTCAAACTGAGTAAAATTCTATATATACTTTGTGTTTTGTTTAACCTTGGTTTTTGTGACACAAGCTTTCTAGGCACATTACTTCTTGTGTTCGCTATACAATGGCTCATGCTTTTGACTCTATAGATGTTTTCTTCTGACTTCGTAACATTCAACATATATTTATTCATTTTTTTCATAAAATTTAAAAGGGAAAAAGAAATTCTGTTCTTTCTAGAAACTAAAATTTCCTTTATGCTATATGCACCAGCTCAATTTGAATATATGTATACGGTCTGCACAAAAGCTATAGCTATCTATTGCTCACGTTGAAGAAACCACTCTTGATGCACCGAATCCACAGAAAAATTTAAACGGCCACACGCCTATTGAAACGAAATGAATGAGTTAAAATGATCGAAAACATCACAAGGATTTTAATGAACAGCAAATTTGGTTCTAGCTTGAAGAAAAGAAAAGACAAGTCCATATATAACTAGATCATAAAGGAGCCCCTATAGATGATCATTCACAATTGTCGCATAATGCCGTAAGTGTAATATCATCAAAGAAAGAAGAATTGTAACCCCCTCTCGCTAAATCACAAAAGCTTGACTGAGAGCTCAGATTTGTGGCCAATAGCTTGATATCTGTGCCTTTAGATTGGTTCAATCTGCAAGGTGCGAATGACCAGCGTGCTATAACGATGAGTTCAAGCGGTCGGGCAAAGTAAAAAGGAAAGTAAATTATTCATTTGTTTATTATAGGGTGGATGAATTGAATTTTTTTAAAATCGAAGAAAGTGAACTACATTGATATTTGCTTGCTTCGCTGGCGTAAATCACAATTAGATTGAATTTTTTAAAGAATAGAAATAAGTTTGTGAGAACCATCTTATATCTGCGCTGTTAAGAGCGGATGTCCTTCCAACTCAATATCTTCAAGTCAAGTAGTATGCAGGTAATTACCGCCAATATAATGAATTAGATTGTGATAACTGTTGAGATAAAAGTTCGTACTGAATTGGATTCTAAAGACATACTCGAAAATTGAAAATGCTCTCTGAGAAGGTATAATTATTCTTGAGATATGACTGTTACATTGATGATAGGCTTAAGACTAAGTATCTTAAAATTCAGAACCGCTACATTGGTATGATGCCTATTGAAAGACATGATGATATTTATCAGGTCTTTCAACAGCTTTTGACTTTTGTTTGGCAATTAATCACTTAAGCTTATAATTGCCAAAGCGCATGGAACGAGTAGTTGACATGTGGGACAAAGGACTGATTGCAACTCACAGGCCCAAACGTGGGTTTCAAATACATCATTGATGCAACAAAATATCAGTACAACAGAGATGAAATCTGCTGTTGGATTTTGGAAATGGATCAGCATTGCCGGACTCTATATCAAAGTTATGATCTGTAATCAAACACTGAGGGAAAATATGCCTGGACTTTGATATATAAGTTATTTAAACTAGGTATAATAAATTTGACCGTTACTCAAAACTCATTTTGTTGACATGGTGATAACTAGGAATAACAACAAAACAAAGCATCTCTAATTGTTCAAAGTATTGGATTTGCATTTAATCCATTGAATCAGACAATAAATAAATACGAAAACTTATTTAACCGCCAAATAGTGACAGAGATGTGAAAGGATTCGACTTCTGGTATATATTAACAACACTGAGATCTAGAAATGGTTCTCACAATGAATAAACTCAGCAAGTTTCAGGATTACAAAAAATAACTAAGATCTAAAAATGGAACTGAAATATGAATCCATACTGCCGTATCAGTAGAAGATCATTTTGTTGGATCTCAAGCACCTGAATCTTACAACTGACCAGCATATACCTATTGCAATTGCGTTGAGCTAGCGGGGTCAACTCAGATCTAAAAATGTATATGATTGGATCTACTGTCGAGTGCTAAAGAAAGACACATTGTAATACAGCAATTCGAACCGCATTAACAAACATACGGTCTTGGTTTGAGCTATCATATTTCACTTTGATTTATGGCTGATTTAATTCCATTATTAGTACTTGTTGATAGCATTACTTATCTTCCTTCTAACTTCATTCGAGTAACAAATATACAGCCCATGCACACCAATATATCAAAAATAAGCATCTCTAACTCTCTTCATTTCTGTGTTATATCATTTAAATTACAAAATCCTTAGCGCATCCAGAATTATTCAACTCCCCATTTCATGTTCGCCGCACGGCGTGCAACGTATGGGCGAAAGTACGTAACCAACGTCATCAGAGCGCCGATAGTGTACACCAGCTTATCCTTTGCAAAACTGCTGTTCAGGACATCAAACTGGCGCGACGGCGTCACTCGCGTGCAAAACACATCAAAGCCGTGGGCCACCACCAGCGACGTCGATTCTAGGCGAGCTGGGGCCGTGGCCAGCTGGTTGGCGCCCAGAACATAGCGGGAGTGTGACAGAACGTTCTGCTTTGAGTCCACGTTGAGGTTGGAGTGGTATGTGAACAGGCCCTCGCTGGCCTCATCGGATGTAGGCTTGCGCTTGACAGGTCGCCGGGGGTCGAGCACGCGCTTGGCAATGTTGATTACTTGGTTGTTCGATGTTGATGCGATTACATCTCGCACTGTGATGCCAAATCGTGTACGCGAGAGGCCCATGCCGGTGAAGTGGACGGGTGCAAAGTAAGACTGCGCCTTGACGTGTGGCAACGGGAAAGCATCAAACGACGAGTAGCTCTCGTTGCTCAGGCGCACATTGGGAGAGTCCGACTCGTACAAATCCCAAACCACAACCTTCTCGCCTAGCGTGGGCTGTTGACTCCAGAATGAGTACACGAGCCAGTGCTCACCGTAAACCATCTGCACGCCCTGGCTGACGTCCACAATGTCCTCATGCTTCTTGGAATGCAGAATACGGCCAGTGACAGTGTCCAAAATGAAAACGTAGACACTCTGGGCGCTGGCACTAGTAGTTGCGACGGCCATAATGTTCTTGTGCAGATACTTGTACAAAACAGTACGGTCTCCCAGAACGTTGGCAACGCTGACAGTCACATCCTGAGGATCACGCTTGGCAGTAGCAGCAACGACACTGTCTTCGGGAGCACTGAACTCCCAGGTCTTGGTAAGAACGCCGTTGGCGTAAGTGTAACCTGTAATGGAGTCTGAGTTGATTTTAGTAGTATAGTATGATCCGATTTCAGGCCCAGCCAGCAACACCATCTTATCGTCACTAGTCCAAGCAAGCAGCGATTTCTCTTCGCCAGTAAAGACTTCCACAATTTCTTCAACCTTTTCAAGGCCAAAGTCCTTGGTCTCAATAACCATACCAAGAAGACCATCGATAACCGTGAGAATACCGTCTTCTGTAAGAATGTAAACATTCGTGTCAATGGAAGCAATCTTAGCTCCGTTAACAGCAACCGAGTCAATTTCCCACGCAGTCGAGCCTCTCAAAAAAGTGTCAAGCGCAACAACACGGCCAGTCTTAGAAACTGACACAAAAAACTTGCGCAGTCCAAATGTGTTGGCACGAGAAAACTGGAGTTCGGGAGAATCAGTTGAGACAATGGAATAAGCAAGCTCTCTCAGCATGTGTGGCAAGTACTGCAGATCAGACACATGGCGCTGTACACGGCGGATGAATGCTGACAGAATGTTGGAGTGCTCCTCGTACCAAAGTTCCTCAACATCCAAGGAGCCTTCGTTTGCATCAGGCAGGTCGAGAATCAAAGCATCAATAGTCTCGGCCAAACTTTCGTCACGCTCCCAAAGGACGTTCTTGTTTGTAGGATCCACAAGCTGCAAAACACCATTGCCGTGCTGCACCAGCATGCCTAATCGCTTGCCAGCGATAACGCTGGGCTGGCCGCCCAACTGCAAGGAAAACTTGCCTAAAACTTCACCAGTCAAAGCTTCAATTTCGCTGAAGATACCTTTCGCATCGACGCTGACAAACACCTCATCGGTGCCAGTCACCAATCCCACAGATGCTGCCTCCAGAACATGCAGTTCACCAAGAGTTTCCAAATCAAACACAGCGTTCTTCACACCAGAAACAATAGCAACCTTTGTGTTGATCACAACACTCTCTCCTTCCTCGCTGATGCTATCAAGAATAGCTCCAGAGTCATCAATCTTTGCAATTTGGACATTCTTGCCTTCTTTCCATGCAATCACATTGTTTGAAGCATGCAAAAGGTTGCCAGCTCCAGCAACAATTGCCGAGCCAAATTCTGCGCCGTCCAAGCTCAGTGACTGGACAGTCAGCCCCTGATCTGATTCTGCAATGGCCAATAACTCAGCGGTCTTGATGAAACCAACAAATGAAGCCTCTGCCTCAGATTTAGTGGACCAAATAATAGTACCAGTCTTCAGATCAAAGCTGTGCACCGTGTTGCCGGTAGCCAAGTATCCAACACCTTCGTCGTAACTAACAGCAGTAACCTCGCCTTCCAGCACAAGCTCCCACACCAAGGCACCATCGCTCAGATCCCACTGAAAGACTCGGCTGTGAACCGCGCCGTTGGTCTCCTGAGTGATAGAAAGCAACACCTCCGTGACTGAATCACCTAAGGATGTCAAAGTGTGAGACTTGATTGCCCCTGAAAACTGACGGCGCCAGACCAAGGACTCATCAGATGCATTCAGGACCGCCAGCACGTTTGATTCAGTGTAGACCCCAAACAGAGTTTCGAGGATTGACGGCTCTCCAAAGGTAGGAAGCTGAGCAGTAATCACATCACTGACAATTCCAATCTGTTCGCGGTGCCAATCAATCACATTGGCTTCATCAATAAAAACAGCACTAACATGCGATGCAAACAAGCCAAGAAGGCCAGCTAGCAGTCCTCCTTTCCACATAATTAGCTTAGAGTTGTAGAGGTGGTGATGTTCAAGTTGGGAGCATACAAAGTTAACAGCAAAATGTGTCAATAGATCAATTCCTACGTCAAAAAAATATCTATGCATCTATATGGTTCATTTTTCATCGTCGTCAATTGAAACAAATACCGAAGTGACTTGTGTATCTAGCTCGTCGTCGTTTCCATCGGAGCTGCCAATAGTCTCACCGATCCCCCTTGTGTGCGGGATCAGTCGAATCTGAATATCTGTTTCCTCCCTTAATTGATCCCACGGAACCATGTTGTTCCATTCAATTATTTGATCCTCATCCCTTTCTTCCTTCTTCGTTTGATCTGGTCGGGGGTGGTTGCGACTCTCTGAATCGGTGAAGACTGAATGTTTCACCTTTTGCTTCTCAACCTCATCGCTGAACCCGTTATCTAGAATGTCCTTCGCTATCGCTCGATTGTGCTCTCTCATCTCTGTATATCCTGTATGTACCACCTGCATTTTCTGGTGAGCTATTTGTGCTGTTTCGAATCTGGCGTCTACCCTCCTTTTCCACTCTGCGTATTCGACCGCTCTGTAGCCTTTGGGTCCAAACCATCGTGAGACTTTTACTCCCGGGTTCGCGCTCTCGGCTTTTCTTCTTGCTGCTGCTGCGTCTTCCTGCCATGGATCCCGGGGTAGCTGTAGCCGGATGATTTCCAAGCTGGAGAGGAATACCAAGTAAGTTCCGGTCACAATCCCCGAGATTCGCAGGAACCGATTTTTCCAAATTGTCTTTCTGGGCACAACAGTGCCTAATCTAGCGGCCTGTTCGGCAGCAGCCTTGGCCATGCCTCCTCGACCTGGGACCCACCACATGAGCAAGCCTCCAGCCATTTGCAGGCCAGCCAATGTGTATAGGCAAGACCGGCAGTCATTGGCAGGAACCAGTGGTCCCCAGATCTCCAGTCCAAAGCTGGGATTGGGATATCGTTTATTCGGATCAGTGGGCTCACGCCCTGAAGACGACATCTTGTGTGAAAAATATAGTGAGATTTGTGGAGATGCTTGAATATCAAAGAGGAAAGAAATCTCCCATGAAAGAATTCAATGGAAAAATTCGTCAACTGATGTAACTTTACTGGGACATGTCAACTCAAAAAAACGTTTTTTTGTGACGATGAGCAGCCTTTAGGGCCATCATCATAATATAATATCATAGCATAACTTACATGATTTCTCTTTATAAACCCTTGCCATAGTTGCCAGACTCGAAGAAAGCCTCGATGATGGCAACAATGTTTTCTAAAGCAGCCAGCCATTCCTCCAATTGCACCAAAACGAGGGCCTGATCATCACCCAACTTGGCGTAGAAATCCTTACGATAAGGACAGGCCTTCATGGCGACCTTGAAGACACCACGAACAATCATGTTGTGGAACTTACTGAGAGTGACCCCATAAGACTCAGTGAACGAGGTAGCAATCTCTTGAGAAGGGTTGCTGACACTGTTGCGGAGAGCCTGGGCCGTAAAGGAAAGACCTCTGGTAAGCCACAGAAGACCCTGAGTGGCATCTCTCTTCTTGTTATCCTTTTCACTCAATACAATATCCTGTAAAGTAGCCGAAGTGGCAGCATGGGCGTTGTAGTGGTCATGGATTTTCTACTACCTGTTAGTTGCATTGATCTTTTCATCGCATCCAACACACCTTAATATTACCGTTCATATCCTTGGTGACAGGAGCAAACGAAGCGGAACCAAGGAGGTCAAACAGCGTCACCAGTGATTCAGCAGCCTCCAAGAATTCAATTGTGTTGATCTTCTTGTCAGAGCTGACAGAGACGTTCTTAAAGTCTCGCTTAATACCGTCAAAGAATGTAGGAGCCATTGCGTCAATTATAAATGAATGCTGAAGGGAGAGACTTGAATGTGAGGAGACAGCCTCTATTTATGTCTTCCTCAACATAAAGTCTCCCAGGGGTATCCCTGAATCAAGCGGTGCTATAACAACGAACAATTGGCCAGCGTTTTCTGCCATAATATACAAAACCAGTAAACTTCAATTAAAACACACAACTATAATTCCAATACAATACTTTTTTCACTTCACCAAATTGTCTAAAAGGTGTGCTACTTATCTGGCAGACGGAGGACGGTATGCACCCTGAGATCGTGGAGGAAGCTTGTACGCACCCTCACGTGAAGCAGGAGGCTGCTGTGGATCACCCTCGCGTTGTGAAGGAGCCTTATAAGCACCAGAACTAGTGGGAGGCTTGTAAGCACCAGAGCTAGTAGGAGGCTTGTAAGCACCCGAGGTAGTAGGAGGCTTGTAAGCACCAGAACTAGTAGGAGGAACGTAGGCAGAAGCGCTTCGTACAGGGACAGCACCAGCAGGAGAAGGGGGTTTAGCACCACCAGCGCCACGAAGATGGGGTGGGACGTATCCAGATGCAGATCTGGAGCCACCAGTGCTAGGAGCGGAGTTGATAGCAGCCTTGCGTTCAGCCAACTTGCGCTCAATGGCAGCATCACGCTCAGCCTGTTTCTGAGCAGCAATATCACCAGCCTTGCGAGAATCGGCGAGATCCTTAGCAAGTGTAGCAAGCTTCTCCTTCTCTTCAGCACGCTGTTTGGCAAGACGTTCTTCTTCTTCGCGGATTCTCTTGTTCTTCTCCATGATGAGGCGGCTCTCACGCTCATTGCGCTCCTGTTCGAGCTGTCTCTCACGCTCTCTGCGAGCCTTGACCTCACGAATGCGAGCAGCCTTCTCTTTCTCGAAAGCAGCAGCCTTCTCCTTGCGAGTCTTTTCAAACTCTTCCTTACGCTGCTCATTGATAGCCTTGGTAACTGAGAAGTAGTCAGGGACAATGCGCTCGACACGCTTCTTGAAAGCAAGACGCTCCTCATGATCCTTCTTCGACTTGGCAAGCAGAGCCTGGTATCTAGTCTCATGAAGCTTCTGATCAATCTCAAGCTGCTTCTCAGCATCCTTCTGCCAGTATGGGATCTCCTCAAGACGAATAGCACGCTCAATGTGATCAGCCTTACGTCCAATGGCCTTCATCTTTTCGTTCAGCTCCTTGTTGACCTTAGCAATCTCCTTAATTTGCAGAACACGCAGATCAGCAGTATCATATTCTTCAATGTTATCAACATCGATCTTGATAATTCCCTTGGAGTTGATCTCTTCGGCAACCTTTCTCTTCTCAGCCTCAAGAACAGCCTGCTCCTCACGCTTGCGACGCTCAGCCTCGCGCTTGGCGGCTTCATCAGCCAGGCGCTGCTTCTCGGCTTCTTGCTCCAGCTGGATCTTGATGAGTCTGTTCTTAGCCTCTTCCTCAGCACGCAGACGCTGCTCAGCTTCAGCTTCACGCTGCTTGTTCTCAATAGCCTGGAGACGCTCAAGAGTCTCGCGGTTCTCAGCATCAACGCCAGCAAGAGCACGCTCAATAGCAGCCTCTCTCAGGCTGTCACGCTCAGCAATGAAGCTAGCATCAACTCTGGAAACAACAGAGAACAGAGTGTTGCCAAGACGAGAGAGCTGGGTGCGGACAATCTCAGAAGGAGTCAACTGAAGTGAAGCAGCAGACTCAGTGATACCGCTGTTGATCTTAGACTCATCGTAGATATCGTCCTTGAAAGTGATAGAGCGAGTCTCATGGTTGATGGTGATGGCAAACTCACCCTTGTGGCAACCCTTGACGATAAACTTCTCAATGGCAGAAGGAGAAGAGTGGAAGGGGGCAGGGAAAGTTGCAAGATCGATAACAAAGTCAAACTTGACGGTCTCGTAAACCTGAGAAAGCTGCTGAACAAGGCGGGTGAGAATGACGTTGTACAAAGCCTTGATGTAGGGCTTGTACTCAGGAATGGCGGCAATAGCAGAAATGATAGGAGCAATTCTGGTCTTGATGCTCAAAGGATGGAAGTCGATTTCCAAAATTTTGTACAAAGCATGGATCTCGGGACGAACGTAGTTGAGAACGTTCTTAGAAAGAGCTTGCTTGAGCAAGGCATCACGAGTGGGGTTCTTGGAGAGGTTGAGAAGAGAAGTCAAACGAGTATTGCGGTGTCTGAGCTCATCTTCCTGGAAGCCATGAGACTGGGGAGAAGTGGAGATGGAGAGAGTAGAAATGAGCAGAGAAGAAGCAATGCGAGTGAGATCCTCCTCCTTGCTGTTACGGGCTTGGAGCATGAGAGAAAAGTACTTGCTCCAGGCAGCAGCGTGGAAAAGGTAGTTCTCGGAAACGAGGAAAATGCGGGTCAAGTTCTCGTAGTAGTTAGCCATCATGACGGGCTTGACAGGACGCTTAGAGTGGTTGAGCAGAGTGTGAATGTCCTCAACGGATCTGAAAGCCTCTTGCCACAGTTCAAGCTTGACAGCAACGTTGAGCTGGGCAAAGCGAGTGTCCAAGTATCGCTGCAGGGTGTCGGGGTCAGACAAATCAATAGGATTGGGAGCACCAGAGCTGCGAGCCTGAGTGGATGCAGAGTTGAGATGAAGTCTCAAGAGCTCGCAAAGGCGTCTGAATTCGGTCTTTCTGGTGTACTTGATGCAAAATTCGAAAGCCTGCTTCACGGTGGACTGGTAGAGAATCTCCAGACGGGAGTTGTTACGGAGGACGTCAAGCGAACCTCTGTAGGCCTCCCAGAGAAACTTGAGCCAAGGGGTAACAACCTCTCGGTCAGTTCTGTCCTTGCTCTGCTCATTAGAAACAGTAGAAAGGAGAATATCCTCAGGAGACTCAGTGGCCTCCAAGTCGTCATCAGCATCAAGCGTAATCTTGTCAGCCTGAGCCTGAGCCTCAGAAACCTTGGACTCAGAAAGCTCAAGGAAACGCTTGATAGCAACCTCCAGTGATCCAATGTTGGTGACCTGAACAATCTTCTTGTATTGATGAAGACCGTCCTTGACAATCTTACCCTTGCGGAGAGAGACAGCCAGATCAATGAAGCGAAGGACAATGGGCTCCAAGAAAGAAACGCTCACATTTCTGCTGCGCTTGGAGGTCAAGGTGTCGTAAAGAAGCTCGAGGGCTGCGACGGGCTGGTCAACAGTAATCAGCTCATCAGCGCGCTGGAAAGTTAGTACAGACAATGAGAATTACTGATTTCACATACCTTCAGCACGTTTTCAGGGCGTGCAGTTGGTGCCATGGCGATGAAGTTTTAGCCTATGGGATATGTGGTGATCTGGTCTTCTGTTGGGTCTGAAAAGTTTTTTCAAAGTGTACGAATTCAAGATGATAACTACGCAGGTGTAAAACTCAGTATGGTCAGATCCATGAGATAATCATTTTACAAAGATTATGTCATACAGTTTTATGCATACAAACGTGTCTACATCTCGATTTAGGCCCTATATATTATGTCTGCCCATGATTCCACAATGGCCAACAAACAGCAGGCATTCTATCACACTCAAAGACAAGAGGGTTCAGTCTTGAGACTAAGTAGGTCTAGGAGCAGAATTGCAGTTCTAGGATGCCTTTAGATAAACACGACATGATACTTGCACTCGGCCCCGTCTCGAGACAAGCGAAAGCTGACATCGACTTGATCGCTAGTATAATAGATCATGATAGATGCAATTGAATCGGTGTTTCTCAACCTTGAATTGCCGATCGAGATAACATATTTACGTCTTTCTTTTCAAAATGTGGAGCATCTGAATATATAGAATGGAAGTCTGGATTTCGAATGTAATGATGGTGCTTTCTGATTTCCGAAGCTTCCAATACAACCTAACAGGCACACACTATTAATCTTTCTAAGGGACAGAAAGCATGCGCAATCATCAATATCAGTTCTCTTGATCAGTTCATCAGGAGTAGCCATTAGTAATGAGATGAGCAAAGTCGTAGTGGTGTGGATGTATCATTATGTGGGGTATCTAAGTTCCACTGTGGGGGTCTTTCTATTACAAATTGCTTCAATTACGCACCATATTGCAGAATAGTTGAATCATATACCCTCACAATTTTCAAACCCATTCCATCATGTCCCTCTCCAACAACCTATATAAATACAGCTCAAGACTACCTTCTCGTCTTTCCAAACCTCTGTATACTCGCCCCTTTTCTCAATTTTTCGTCAATCGTTCGACAGTTAGATATTCTCCCTCATCCAATTATCAACAAATCAATTTCATTCGCAATATGACAATTCCTGCTACTCAGAGTGCCATTCGCATCCATAAAACTGGCGGCCCCGAAGTGGTTCAATTCGAATCAGGCCTTCCTATCCCCGAGGTTTCTGATACCCAGATTCTTATCAATGTCAAGTATGGCGGAATCAACTTCATTGAGACATACTTTCGTTCCGGATTGTACCCTTCTGAGCTGCCCCGCACTCTTGGTGGTGAAGGATCTGGAGTAGTCGTCAAGGTTGGCTCAAAAGTTACCGCTTTTGCTGTCGGTGATAAAGTAGGATTCATTGGACCTGGTGCTTACTCTGAATATGTTGCGCTTGAAGAGCAATCCAATGTGGTTAAACTTCCTGAAGGCGTGACTCTTCAGGACGCTTCTGCTGGTCTGATCCAGACTTTGACTGCGCTGTCACTTGTCTTGGAATCTCATGAAGTCAAGAAAGGTCAAACAGTCTTGGTCCACGCTGCCGCTGGTGGCACTGGATCTCAGATTGTCCAACTCGCCAAGCAGGCAGGTGCCATTGTGATTGGTACCACTTCCACTCCTGAAAAAGCTGCATTGGCCAAGGCATCCGGAGCAGATCATGTTATTCTTTACAAGGAAGAGGACATTGTCAAGCGAGTCAAGGAAATCACAAATGACGTTGGTGTCGATGTGGTTTATGATGGTGTTGGAAAATCTACTTTTGATACTTCGCTGGAAGTTGTCAAACGTAAGGGTACTATGATTAGCTTTGGTAATGCATCGGGAGCTGTTCCTCCAGTTCCTCTCTTCAAGTTGTCAGCAAAGAGCATCAGGCTGCTTCGTCCAACTCTCTTCAGCTACATTGTAACCCGTGAGGAGTGGAAGACCTACACTGACCGTTTCTTTGAGCTTATCAAGGATAACAAGATCAAGATTAATGTTTCCAAGACTTACCCACTCAAGGATACAAACCAGGCCTTGATTGACCTGGAGAGTGGAAAGACTACTGGAAAACTTTTGGTTGAAGTTTGAGAGCTGCCATTGTTCAAGGTATTTGTCTTATTAGTTTACATACAAGCAAAATAATCCGTTTGAAAGTGTTCATATTACATTAAAAATCGTTCATATATTCATCACGTTATTTCTCAAACTTGACATTCACTCCTCCATGAACGCAGATGGTGAGCGAAGTCGAGATAGGAGCCTTGCCACTTTCGAAGCCAGGCTTGGCTTCCAGCTTTGAGAATGCCTGAAGCAGCTTCACAATGGTGTAGCTGGCCTCAGTCAATGCAAACTGCTGTCCCAAGCAGATTCGAGGACCACCATTAAAGGGCAGGTAATCCCAAGCATGAGCATTATGGCGGCGCTCCTCTGGCATCCAGCGCTCAGGACGGAAAACATGGGCATCTTCGCCCCAGAACAAAGGTGATCGGTGCATAGCAAAAACACTGTAGAGAACAGGTGAACCCTTCTCAACCACCATAGGCGAGTTTTCATCAGGCCCACCACCACGAGGAAGAGTGGTATCCTGTGTGGGGTAGCGGGAGTTGAAGGGGACGGTAGGATAAAGTCGCAGAGACTCGTTGATGACATAGCGCAGATAGTCGCATCGTTTCAGTGACTCAAAAGTGATCTCAGAGCCATCACCGAATGATTCAAAAATGGCTTCGCGCAACTTATTAAAAATCTGGGGGTTGACAGACAGCTCATAAAAGACAAAGGAAAGCAAAGATGCAGTGGTATCACGACCAGCTAGCAAAATGTTCAAAGCCTGATCATTGAGGATAACTGGGTCTCTGGTTTCCTTGGTAAGCTCTTCGAGAAAGACGTATGAGAGGGTGTTGCTCTTTTTGGAAGCCTTGTCAGCCGTGCGCTTAAGTGCTCGCTGCACAAACATATCAGTGAATGAGCGGCAGACTTGACAGTCTTTCTTGAACTGAGCATCATTGAAAAGGAAGTAATACTTTTGTGCACGACTACGAAGAGAAAGCATCTGTTGAGCACGATTGAACGATTCCCCGAAATCCAAACTTCCCTCCATATTTGGGTTTCCTCCCGAAAGTGTCTCCACACTTTCTCCAAACAAAAACTGTGTGGCCGTATCGATTGTCAGTTTAAAAAAGAAGTCTTGCAAATCCACAAATTTTGATCCCGAGTTGGCGACGATATTGACGAGTTTGTTGACATGAACGTCGAGCGTTTGCAGGTGTGAAACTTGTTCCCTTGAAAACTGGGGTCGAAGCATTGCTCGGGTATGCTGCCATCCAGGCCCGTCCAAGGTAAACACGCCTTCACCAAGAAGTGGATACAATTGGAGCTTTCTGTTTCCAAGTCCAAATTCCTTGAATTGGGTTGCCAGGATGGCTTTAATGTTTTCAGGATCCATGGTGGAAACAGCAAAGCGGCCAAGCACTTGCCTGCGAACCGTCAATTTTCCAGTCGAATGAAAGATTTCCTCCAGAGTCTCTGCCAGACGGTTCTTCTTTGACGCACGCAACAGACAAAGAAAGGCAGGAATACCAAATGGAATGTTGTATATAACTTTGGGCATGAGAGTGCCATACTTAGCCTTCCGTCGGTAGACTTCGAATCGATATCGAATATCCTGTAAGGCTGGTACAACGAATAGGGCAGCAATGAAGAGCCCTACAATGCCCGTTAGTAAGGCTGATAGAGATATTTGAAACATATTTGCGATGCTAGATAGAAAGTGAAAACGAAGGAGACTTGTGACTTTTATATATAGTTTAATTGATTTGCTCTATTGTCAACTTGCTCCGTATTTCTTTTTAAATTGTAGCCACTATACGTTCCAACACTGTTGCGACCATACGCGCATCTACGGCTTCACAGTAAAGGTCAGGGAGGGAGAGGGGAAGCTAACCTGACTTTGACTCTGCATACAAAAATATCCAACTCAAAAATCTCTAGATAATAGGTTACCTGACCACTTGGGAGATTAAGAAAGGCAGGAGGTACCACAAAAGAAAACCCTGGTATACAGGGTTAGGTTGTAAAGATCCCCCGAGGCCCGAAGACTGTAACGGCAGATACAAAGGACCAGCTGTGGAGCAGCGAAGGCTAAACTATGGGCGTGCATTCGTAAGATGAAACCAAAAGCTACTAGTATGAAATGACGCTGATTATTTCTCTCCACTGCATGCATATATATCAGATCACTACGAAAAATAGTTGCCCGTTGAAATATATTTATTGTTAACACGGAGCAACTGCTTGCCCAGTATTTGTCTGATGGTGATTGGTTGAATATTAGGTCATAATTGGTTCGTTTAAGAAAATGGGCTCCCGTTCAAAAGCGTTGAAATTAGTTGTATACCCAGTCTCTGTAGTTGGTTTTATAAGGGAGTTAAATTGTAATATTCGGTTTGTTCAGGACTCAATCCAAAGTGCAGTCTTAGCGGATGTTCGTAGTATTTTGCCGAGAGAACAATAGTTTACATTGCCCCACATTGTGAAAAGCCATGAACGTGAAAAAGGCTTCTAGAGCAAGATGACTCTGAGTCATCCTCATACAAAACGATTGATGATGATATATGAGAGCAACGTCGAAAGAAAGGTGAAAGAAAAGAGAACGAAGTAAACCCATACACAAAATGTTTAGAAAAGGATTTGTTTTTTGTGTTACAAGACTTAGATATCGGATAGCAGTCTGATACCCAGAAAATCTTGCAGGTACTGTTCAGCTTTGAGGCATGTGTATTTGCCAATACTACCTGTTGGTCGAAAGTCAGTTTGCACAAACCGTTGTGTTGAGAGTGTATGTTATAAGATAAGTACCAATATTGTAGTAAAATCTTTAAATGAGCGTTGACCATCAGATTTCGCCATCGAGGTTAGTATCAGCTTTCTTGAGCTAACCCACTGTTTCTCAGCTATTTATAAATGTACATCTGTTACAACAGATCCAGAGTTGATTTATTATTGTCTTAAATTAACCAGGAGAGTGTGAACTTACACTCCTACAAACAAGATGACTCGGAGTCCTTCTGGCAATCAATTGCAGACTTATGGCTGCAACCAAGTGACCAGTCATAAGATAACGAAGCAAACAGGTAGGATATATGTTGTTGTGCAAAAATGAAGTTTTCAATCTAACCAACCGAGGATGAGGTCAGTCTCTCAAAACAACTAGTACCACATATATACAGAGGCGCAACACTATTGCAGCATCAACACGTTGTAACATGTCTGACTCTGAATGCAACTATAGTTAGATAATAGCTCAAGCTATGCTGTAAAGTTGTTTGCTTGTGGTATCAGAATGCAAACATCATAGCCGAACAACTCGGCAAGAATGTCCTTGTCTTGGATACATTGAGAAAGCCTATCAGAATTGATGTTTTTCGTTTACTAATCTTTAATGCAAGGCTGGAAATCTGAATCAACCCCAGATTTCGATCTAAAAAAACTTGCCCTGATGACACTAAATTTCTATTCTACGCTATTATTAAAAGATATTATAATACTCTTCAAAGTTGAAGATTTAATCTATGTTAGTTTTTCAAGTGATGAGGATCAGCAATTTAAAGGCAATTATCTCGCATATGACAACGAATGTATGGATTGACTATAGCGTAGAACGTACTTAACAATCCCAATGGTACGTACCCTTGGAATCTTGTAAAATTAATGATTGATGTATATATACAGGAATAGAGAAGCAACCGAAATAATACTTCGTGTCAACTCATCTGCCATTTTCTGCGTGTTTTATGATGATTAAACTGGGCGCTTTAAGCTGGATCGAGCTATTTCATGTTTACTAATGAACAATCATTTAAGTCAGCAGGCTGGTTGGTTGGACTCTGATATGGAGTTGGGTATTGCGTCTATAGTTCCGAATATCAGCTCAACCCGAACATGACTGATGTTCTCTCAAACTATGTCTCTCAACACCTCTGTGCAATAATCCGAAAGCCTAAACATGAAAAAAGGGGGGAAAAAACTAGCAAGATTGTGTAAACGTAAAGATGACTAAAATTCATTATGGAAAATCATTAATAACAGATTGCTTTAACACTGATGATGCTTAAGGCTTTTGTAATGCAGTAGTTGCAATAGTTTAGTTGATAGTTTCTTCCTGGTCCTTTCTGCCCTCACGCACACCCTGGTTGAAAGTCTTGTCAGCATACTCGGCATCAATGGCATTGAGTTCCTCTTCAATCTTGTTGTAAGAGCGGAAGACAAACCAGAAAATGATACCAGCAGTGACAGTGGCACAGGCAAGACCAGTGTACATCCAGACCAGCTTGGGGTCAACAGCAGCCTGAGAAACGGCAATACCGAGAGCGGAACCAAAAGCGTTAGTAAAGAGGAACATGGACATAATGAAGGACTTCATGTTAGCAGGGGCCTTAGTGTAAGCGTACTCGAGACCAGTGATGGAAGCGAAAATCTCGGACAAGCCAATAAAGAGGTAGGCAGGGGTCTGGATCGCAACATGGATGTCGTTAGGAATGGCACCGTCGTTGGAAGCAGGGCAGTTAAGGGGCTCGTCGAAACAAGGTCCGGCCTGGTAGATGAGATGCTGGACAATGGCGGCGTAGGCCATGGCAATGGCTGCAAAGAAGAAGCCAAAGGTGATACGGCTGATGGGCTTGAATGCAATTCCACGCTTTCTGAGGAAAGGGTAGATAAGACGCTCAACAATGGGAACAAAGATGATGACGGAAATGGGGTTGATGTTCTGCATGATATCGTTAGGAATTCCGTGAGTGTTCATGGTACCGGCCTGAGACACGAAGTTGTTGACCATCTGACCATAGACGACCCAGTAGATAGGGTAGGCAATGAAAACCTTGCAGGCAATGAGAGCACGACGAACCTCATCAACAAACAGATCAGACCAGGCAACCTCACTGGCGCCAGTCTCTCTGCGGACGGAGGGCTTAGCGGTCTCGAGGGAGAAACCGTTCTTGAAACCAATCATCATAATCTTAAATGTGTCGGGAATGACAGTACCCATGGGAGGACGCTTAACGTAGTTCTTGCGGCCAAGAGCAAGAGAGATAATGGCAACAAAGAAGAAGCAGAAAGGAAGCAGGTAGGCAGCCCAGAAATCAATCTTGTGCTCCATAGTAGTAGTAGCAATGGCTGAAAGGGATCCAACGTTAATGCAGACGTAGAAGATCATGAAGATGGATTGAACGGTAGTAGAGGGGTCAACGATAACACGCTCACCAGACTTGAGAGTCTTGACAAATTGCTTGGTGTTGGTGTATTGATCAGCGATGAGGGGAGAAACGTTGGACTTGATACCACCAGTTCCAAGACCAATGACAATCATAGCAGCAATCAGACCACCAAGACCACCACCACTGGTCTTGTCGAGAACAACAGGAAGAGAAGTAACAAAGAGAATAAGCAGACCAACAACGTAGACACCAGCAAAAAGACAAATGGTTTTGTACTTTCCGAGCCATCTATCAGAGATAATGGCACCGATGATAGGAGTGAGGTAACACCAGAACTGGAAAAAGTAGGAGAGACCAGAGGCACCCTGCTGACCAAGACCGAGAGCACCAGGACGCAGAGGATCGTCACGCTCATTCTGCATGTAATTTTGGAAGGGACCACTGACACCGTAGTAGGTGAAACGCTCAGCCAACTCGACGAGGGCGACTGACCAGGCAGAGATGGGAAGTCTGTCAGGAACCTTGCGCAGAGTGGCCAGCTCCTCAGCTGTGGGGGTAAGACCTAGAAGCACATTTTTGTTGTCGTAGACTTCTTCGACGGGAAGTTCAACGTCAGACGAAAGCTCTTTGGCAACGGGGTATCCGTCCTTTTCAGTAGTAGACATGATGATGGATTGAAATACTAGAAGACGAGAGTGATAATGGATAATGAAAAAAGAAGAGATTGAACTGGAAGACCATGGTCTTTTATAACCATTGAAGGAGCTACAAGTTTGTAGATGAGAAGGACAGTACCAAGAGAAAACAAGAGTATCAATATGTGTGCAAAACGCGAGACAGTAACAAGCAAGCCAAGGACTTCATCTTGGCAATGAACTGGGCAAGTATTAAGTTTTTTGTGTCGCAAAAAATCCTGAAAGGCAGGATTACATAGTAAACAGCATCTAGCTGTAGAAAGGCTAATACTAATTGAGATTGCCGTGATAAAGCATAGCCTCAGAAGCCCAGCAACAAGGGTTTAATCAATGATAGGGTTATACAGCTCTAGCTCGAGTGAAACTCTTACCTGTGCAAGGAGAA
>JAJMHO010000161.1:0-35291 GCA_030566085.1 Geotrichum histeridarum
TATAGCTCAAACTTGGTATGCCTGCTAGCCAATTCTTTTTTTAGAAACTGGTATTCGTGAGTCTCCTGAAACTTTGACAAAGAATTTCACGGCTCTACGGTTGAGCAAACGAGATAGGTCTAGTTGGCCATGTATGGTCTTGCGAGCGAAATGGTTGGTGGTTAAGAGCTATATATATATGTTAGCTTTCAACCATTGCTTAACCCAAGACTAAAGTTTGAATACTGGAGTATTAATCATGCTTGCATAATTGATCTTGGTTGAGAATTGACAAAACACCCTTCCTACGTGCACAGGTTGAGTTTGTTTGGTTCAATTGCTACTGTTGCTTATCAATTGGGCTTTTGTGAGCCACAAATAGCTTATAAACAAGGTCACCCCAAAACAAGAAGATTTGGTGATGATCAATCCATAACCATGATTTTCTAGAATAAGCCAATTTTTTTGACAAACCTTCTTTTTTCAACTCTTATAATTATAAGATGTCTCTGTTCGGTTTTATCTTTGGCAGTTCCTTGTCTTGTTATCGATCTTAAAACAGAGTGTACAACCTATAGTTCTTTGCTTCTCAGGTTTTGTTCTCTTTGATTTATAACCACATCGCAATATCGGCCTCCCAAACCAAGATTTGCACCGTATCGCACTGTATCGCACTGGATCCTGATTAAAACAAAGCAAACGTCAGATAAGGTTATTTTTTTGTAACAATAAATTAACGGCGGGTTAGCATCGCTCTCATTTAGAGGCTTCATATCCTTCTTTGAGAAGAGCCAAGTTGTCAGTGTGTTGATGTTGCGAAGAGGTACAAACCCTAATTATTGTGGGCAGCGGGGAGGCTGGTGTTGGGATGTAGATTTTGGGCACTTTCATCAGCTGCCACCCGCATTTAAACTGTAACTCAATTGCTCGGTTAACAAACTAGTGCTGTTAGTTCAAGCCAAGTAATGTTCAATTAATTAAAACCAGTAGGCACTAGTCAGAATATTGGAGTTCATTAACCTAGGAACTAACGTTAGTATAGCAGGGCCGTGTCTGCAGAAGGTGAGTATGACTTCGTATCACTTAAACTCATCTAGAGCACGTTGCATTGCTTCGTCTATAATGCTAGTCTTTGCATATTGAAGCCAGTGGACATGTGCACACATGTAAGATAAACTTCCCGTCGAGCGATAAACTCCACTCCCGTCCATTTAATCATGCATTGACCAGATGTCTAAGCCTGCCTCTTAACTCAACACCACAGTTAGAGGAAAACAACCCTCGCTTACTCCACTTTCTACCAGCCCAAAGCTTTTCGAATAACTTTACCCTTGCATTCAGCGTATCGGTATTAAGCAACTTGATGGACTGATGTGGCCCATAACTCCTACACGTACAATTGATTGTTTGTTTGTTTTCAATATTTGGACAGAGTATTCAAGCGCGCGGCTGAACCCAGCCATCTTTGGTCCCACTCACAACCGTATAACCTACCACTCGCCTGCAGTTGAACTTGAATTTGGCGCATGCCCCCGTTTTTGACATGTAGACTTGAGGTTGATGAAATACATGAACCCCCTTTCTTGCGGATCTCGAGAACTTCTCGAAATGTGGTTACCATAGTATTAGCTAGCATATTGTACACTCATGAGGTGCACTATACAATAGACCCATCCATGCAAGTATAGAGTGGGTTTCATCGAGAACAGGGCCTACCTAGCTCACCTGCATCTCTATGTGCACATGGCTGGTCCTGGATACACGCAACAGTACTATACTTGCACGTTTATTTCAACCTAGATGTAGCTCACTCGCAGCTCAAAACAGTGTTTGCGGATCACCACCAGACTGAGCATCTCGTGAGTGTCACTGTGGTTCTCTTGTTACTGTTTGGTTAGGCCGTGTTTTTGCCTGGCCTTAGACTTTTATAAGATACAGGTACGTGCATTGGTTTTACATCGTTTAGCTTGTTAGACAATTGCAGCTCTACGAATCTGACTATTCTGAGTATCCAAAATCCTTGTAAGCTTTTACATCCGTTCTACTGACGTGCCTACCCCGCCTAAATTTCATTTAGCTCAAAGACCAAGGACCAAACAGCACCTCTTGAATTAATCAAATCAACAAAGCCAGAGCTTTTTAACCAACCTCGGTTCCACAGGAGCTCAGGAGGACAGCGCCCTAGCCATACTACTTGTTAATAGAGCTTTGTTGAAAATTCTATTCGTAAGTTTTTTTCGAACTTGTTGCAATGTGAGTAGTTTAAAGTTAAGATTGGTTCGCGTCACGTCACATCCCCATAAATCCCACGCCTACAAACCCACAAAAACTCGCATCAGTTGAGTTCACAATTAGCTAATATACTCGAGCTGCTCATTGGCTTTATAATATATATGCCTATCGTTATGTGCAATTGATATCCAAATCTGAAGCTGAGTTTGTAGGTGACATCATCCCCAAATCTATGGTTAAGCTTGCCTTGCCTTGCGTTTAGATCTCATCAGTCTCCACTCTAAAGCCACATACCAACCCACTACCATTGCTCAGTGGGAGTCCCACTCACGCATTCAAAGTATCCAAATTTACTTATAAAACACGAGATTGAAAAAAGTTTTCTGCTTTGAGCGACCTTGATATTGTATTGGCCTCCTGTAATTTCGAAGTGATCGAGTGCGCGTTGTTCTGTGTCGATATCCTGGTAGTAGGTGTCATATTCTCAAGACGGATACACATGTATACAAGCTAAGATTTTACTGCCTCCTTTTTTCCAAGCTATATCTCTGCAATTTGACTTTTCGTAGCTCCATTGGATCACATATGTATTCCAGTTGCATTCAATTCAGGAGTACTTTTCTTTCACTTTGAGAGCAACTCGATTCAATTGAGTCCAATAATAGCTTGATTGAGCTAGGATAACCCACTAGTAAGCTTGCCCTGTCTAAGGCTCCCCTTCTTCTGGACTGTTTCTTCACATATTTGTCAATTAATAGAGGAGTTGAATTGTTTATCAATTGACAAGAATACGGTCTTCTTGGCCTTGTCACAAAATCTCTAGGCATAGCAAATTGTTTTACAAACATTAATTGTTAACATCGATCGCCATACACAAAGATGCTAATACTACTATGCTTTCTAATTGCAAATTTCTGCTGCTATTGTCTAGAACGCATTAATCTAGAAATCTATATACCAAGACTGACTCAAGAATATTGGCAATCTATGTAAGCTGCCTTTTGTGTATTGTGTGCCTTATGAGCCTCACATTTACCTTTCCATTTCTCTACCTTATGTGCTCAAGCCTTTTGAAAGTACTGCATACCTTATAAAAGTGCCGCACATCGTTTCAAGTATATACTGTATGTCTTGTTATAAGCGCTCGGCCTGTGTCTCTTGTACTTTCTCTTGTTGGACTACTGTCCATTTTGTTTGTTCTTGCTCCAAGCAGGTATTCTCTTAAACAGTCTTGATAGACAAGCACCAGTGCTGGTCGCGCCGCCCATCTCTGATCATCATTCTCTGAACACAAATACGCAAACACAAGCCTTGCAAATAAAGCATGACCACACAAACAACTTAATTAAGTAGACACAAACACAATAGAAAACGATACTCTCTAATTAGTGCCACTTCTAGAGAGGCCGATATATTTGTTCTAGTATAGATGTTTATATTTTTGGCATTGCAAACTAGCTGAATCCATCTCAACCCCAATTTGTTGCAATGAGTTAAGCTATGCTTTGTGAACAGGCATTCTATTTTCTTAGTCTTTAATTTTGTAAATCTATCCTAAGCCAGTCCTTGTATTTCAACAATCAAAGCAAAATTCAGTTGCTTAACTAGTAGTTTATTCCGAGTCTCTTCCTCCTGCTACCTTCTAATTTCTATTTCCTACTGAATTCCTCCTGTCCTTCTCCTGCCCAGCTGTCCCATCCTTGCGTCCTATCCTCAACCCAACACACCATAGTCAAATATAGACATTGGCATCATTTAGGTGCGGCATTATCCAAGCTTAGGTCCATGGCCATATGTTGACTATAGATCAAGTTTTGAATAATTAATTAGGTGATCTGCAGCGCCGAAATCCGGTTGGGGCTGGGGCAGATTGGTACTGTCTCCTGGCAGCATCGCTCAAACAAAGGGTTTTACATACATTTATAAACTTTCAACAACCTTTCCCATCGGCCGACGTTTGTTTGTTTACAGATGCAAATCTGGGTTTGGCAACAAGAAGAAAAATTAAGAAAGAAATAAATGAAGAGAAAAAAAAATGACGCATCGCCAGCAATAGCTAGTAAGGCCGAGCATCCCATCCCAGTCTGGTGTGAAACTGACTGTAATGGGACATGTATATACGTAGATGGGTTATACGTCCATTCTGAAAGTTGCGCTTTTATTTTTTTTTCCAGGCTCCTTTCTGGGCAGAAGGATGACTGTTCTTGGGGTCATACAAGTGTTAATAGTCATGAACAGGCCAAACATGGGAGCTTGGCTGTTGTTTACAAGCCAAAACAAGGGTGGAATTGGAGCACAAAACTAAAATGTTTGAGGGAGACATGGGATATCCTCCAACATTTATGCGCCAAAACATATGGTATTTGAACAAAAACATAGAATAGAAAAAAAATCTTTTGGTTTTAAATTATAAATATTAAGAAAAAAAATAAAATAAAAGGAAGAAGGAGAAGAAGAAAAAAAAGGTCGACGAAAACACCATGTCTCTATGCTTTGTTGTAATCCAAGAAATTAAATAAATTAAAAAATTCCACGCATGCTACTGCTGCTGCTGGTATCAGTTTGTTCACATTACAAACATTTACAGGAAGTAGGCGGCGGCGGCAACAACACCGGCAAGGGCACCAGAGACGCCAATGGCGGCAGCGCCACCCTGGGCAGGAGGAACCACAGTGATAGGAGGAACAGTGGTGTTGGGCTTGATAGAAGCAGGGGGCAGAGGAGCGGGCAGGATAGAGGTGGGGACGGGAGTCTTGGTAGGCTCAGTGACGGGGCAAGTTGTGACAGTCGAGGTGGTAGACACGGTGGTTCTGGTGCAGGGGCAGTCAGTGACGGTGATAGTACCGGGCTTGGTGACAATGATGGTCTTGTTGCCCTCAGTGATGGTGGTGGGCTCGGGGCAGTAGGTGACGTACTCATTGACGACAGTGGTGGAGGTAATGAGCTTGGGCACGGTGATGGTGGTCAGGTTGGCATAACCAGAGGCGGCGGAGGCAACACCAGCGGAAGCAACGACGGCGGCAACGGAGAACTTCATTTTTGTGTTTTTAAGAGGTTTGTTGATTAAGTAGTGAACGACTAATTAAAGCGAAGGTTGTTCTTGAGAAGAAACGAAAGACAATTGGGTTGAGGAAAGAAGAAGAGGGAAAAAAATTCAGAGAAATGGAGGATTCTTATATAGTTTTTTTTTTTTTCGTCTGACTTTGAGATAAGACTGGATGGATATTTTCTTTTGAATGATGATGGTTCAATTTTGATATGATGGTTTTAATCGGAGGAGAGTTTTTGTGTTTTTTTTTCTGGTCGGCCTATTTGGGAAGAGGTGAACAAAAAAGAAATGTTTGTTTGGTTTTTTTTTTTTTTTTGTTTAACCCAGGTTTACAGTTGAAGAGCGCTCTATAGAGCAAAGATCTCAAAAGTCAATTCAATTTCAGTTCAGTCGCTTTGTTTATAATATCCATGGGTATACTAGTAAATTCTTCAATCTCTTGAATTCATAGCTTGTTCTATATTGAAGGGTTATTAATTTCGCGTAGCCAACACTACAAGCTAACTATGGGACGATATCTATATTGGAATGAATATGAATGAGCCCATTGTATGGCCATGGCCATGGATTCGATCGAACCATGTATTAACCATGGACATTAACCATGGACATTTCAGTCAAATTAACCCAAAGAACGGTTATAACTTGGTTATTTCATCACAAAACAAATGTTGTTGTGATCAATATTGAAAATTTTTGTATATTGATTGATGGAAAGAGTAAAACCAAAACAACAAACTAGTACAGCCATTTGCCATAGTAATTATGTTGTGCCAACAGTTGCATGCATGGTCGTCATGTTTCTATTCTTAGGTTATCTGTATAATTTCTTTTTTTGACAACTTAACATCGATCAGGGTAACTTTCACCCAACCTCGTTGATTTTTTTTTGTTCTGTTATTTCTCTTTAAATTTAAATTTTTAAATTAACAAAGGAAAAATCAAAAAAAAAAAAAAAAAAAAAAAAAAAAAAAAAAAAAAACTTTTTCATTCAATCCGATTGGACTGTAAAATTTTTCTTTTTTGTTCTTCTACATATCGATCCATAGGCATATGTTCGAGATATCAATCAATATTGATCAATTGTACGCGGTTGCTGCTTGTAGTAGTATATTTTGAGCCTTTTTCCAACCAACCACCATATGAACCATCACACACCATGCATCAGCCAAAAGACGCACACGACAAGGCCCTTTTCAAGGTTGCAGCCAAATGCACTTTTTCACGTGTATGTGCAATGCACTTAAATTTGTATGTAAATGTTATGTAATCATTGAGTAATACCCCATACAGTTATACCAGACAATTAACTTTCATACAAAATGACCTTGATACCATGCAAACAGACTCGACTTCACAATTGCTATGGGCATTAAAGAATAATCAAAAGTTAGACGAGTCTTCTATGTACTGACAAAAGGTTTAACCGAAATTATTAGTCTTTCACTAGTGAGCTAGTCATGAACTAGTATACTAGTGGGGCAATATACACATGTCAAGACTCATTAGACAAGAGGAGGTTAGTTCAGATGAATTGACAACTGCAAGAAGAGCACGCCCACTTGTCATTATCAAAGATCGATATAGGCCTATAAAGGACGGACTGCCAATGCCAATGCCATGCCAATGGCAGGCAGGCGTTAGCTAGGGGCCGAAGGAAATATGTAACTATAGTATCAATTAATTTGCTGATTAGGCAACAAGACACTTGAATAATATCCAACCTAGGATTTAAAACATTTGACATTTGTTTTTGAAATAAGTATAGGATGAACTTTTACAAACGATTTAGGGGAGCATCTAGGAACACGACTGGACCAAGGAATCAAGTTGGGTTCTTTCTACTTCACTTTGGGACTGCCCACATCCCACTGAGACACTCTTTTGAGACAACTGTGACATGCTTTGGACAAACTTTGGTTCAACACGTTGTCGAGCACGCTTTTCAAAAGTCTAAAGTGAACTGAGGGTGTCAAGAGAAAGAGAAGAAAAAAAAAACTCAAGAAAAGGTTTACACAGGCAGATGAAGGGAAATCAAAAGAGTTTGGGAAGTTGGGGGAGCTACAGATAGGTCCTTGTTAGATGGGACCCCTTCTCCCTGTCAACACGCGCTTGTGACCCCCCTGGAATGGATATGGTGGGTCTTGATCAAAGAAAGAAAATATTTATGAGCATTTGGAGAAGGGAGACCGGAGTCATTACCTTGATTGTTATGATTGGTATGGGTTAGTGGACTCACCCATGGGAATGAAAAATTGGGAAATAGAGAACAAAGTCAATATTGACTGTGTGATTCAAGAATGCACATCCAACCAAGAAAACAAACAAAACAAACAGACGCTCAAATTCATAAAGTTTTCAAGCTTCTTGATGCATTGATATGAAGTATGGATATACGAATGTTTGTCTTTGACATTTAAATACATTTGAATTAATAGGGAGTCATGGTATGGTATTTGAAGGGGACCGCGGCTTTTGTCTTTCATCATGAATGTCGTATATACAATTGACAATGACTCCAAAGGAAATGCAAATCATGAGTTGCAAACTCTAGTTCCAAGTAGAATGCAGGACCTCATCAGACTCAAGCTTAGAAGTTCTGTTCTCTATGCAACCACAAAAGACAAACACAAAATATACAAGGTATGGAGGTACTTGACAACAGACCCCGACAAGCGCTGTTTCAATATTAATGCGGGCCCATGGTATATGTTGTAACCAGTGCTGGGTTAATGCGGACGACCGTACGTAGTAGATTCATGCATTAATTTGTGCACTGATCATATGTTAGTTGTAAGCTGATTCCCAGATGCATTAAGGTACAGATGCATTAATGTATATCATTCTTTCTCAAAATTGCAATGCAACAGGAATCTATTGTAAGGGACCAAAGCAATCACAGAAATTGATTTAATCTATGAGTCAGGACAAGTCAAAGAAGGACGAAAGACTTGTCTTAATGACGTGGATGCCTTTCATGCTTGGCTTATGCAAATCAGTGGCATGAATCTGTATCGATGATGGTTGACATACTGTTCAAGATCTGATTTAATTGTAGTCTCTTTTGTGTTTATATTTTAGTAATTCATGTCTTGGTACTTCCGTTTTTGCGATATGATGGTTTCAATTGATAACCTCTCTTATGATTCATGGTTGAATTATAAAAAAGGTTGACTGCTGAGGTTTAATGCAAATTGACAAAAGAGCCAGAGTGACTTAATCACCTCATGCAATCACCCTGAAGAGACGGTTACGATCCAAGGAAGACCAAAGAACTTTCAAGAAATAGATAAAGCCGTATTGGAAAGTATTTTTTGCCGTTTCGTCAACAACTGGTGATACTGACCAAGGCCTGAGTAGTCAGTATTCACGATACCCAATTCTCCATAGTCAATAGGCCTATTGACCCAAGGTTGTGGAATTTCTATAGCTAGCTATAGAGACTTGGTTTAACCAAACCAGTGGCTCAAGCGTATCATACATATATCTCAAGTTAGCGCACAAAATTCAGTCTGTGTTGGGCTTGTAGACCCCGAAAGAAGAACAGGAAATGCAGAATGGTGACAGGATATGCGGATAAAACCGTTAGGCAGCACTTGACGTAACTACACCGCAACAACAGCAGCACTGCAGCCCAAATTCAAGACGTCGTCCCAATTGATCATATATTGCAACAATAACTTTATAATAACTGCCAAAATAGCATGCATCCAACGACGAAACAAAATTTGGAAAAGTCAAAAGTCAAATCAGCAGTTTAAAAGCAGCCATTTTTGTACAAATTAAGCAGTTGCAAACCGAGTGGTTCCCAGTTTGAGCTGACACTCCAGTTTTTGACATAAAAGCAACACCCGCGGTTTAGTCCAAGCTGCTATGCTGTTTATGAACTGAGCTGTATGTAGTAAGTTAGTTGGTTACTTTGGGTCCCGAACAGTCCAAAGTTGGCCTATAGGTATACAGGTCTCCATGTATGAAAAAATCCGTGTACTACCCTAGAGCTAGTTGAAGAAATGGATAATCGGATATAGTACCGCA
The DNA here is from genome assembly GCA_030566085.1 of Geotrichum histeridarum. Taxonomy (NCBI): domain Eukaryota; kingdom Fungi; phylum Ascomycota; class Dipodascomycetes; order Dipodascales; family Dipodascaceae; genus Geotrichum; species Geotrichum histeridarum. The sequence continues at coordinate 9,296 of JAJMHO010000161.1, forward strand.
TCTTCGGATCAACTCTCAATCCTGGAAATAAACAAAAAATTCAAAACACTTCTGCTTTTGTACTTGAGCTCTTTAATACTATTCGAAGCTTATAAGGGTCTATTCTTAGGACGTCTGCAATAAACTGAAAAGATTGAATAAGAATTCGTCCGGAGGAAAAAAAAAACTCTTGTTTCAGTTCATCAAAGTAATCCGGAACTATTATGGAGAATTAATTAATTGAAAAATTAATGGCAAGTTGAGCCCTGCGTCAATTGAAAGACAAAATAACGCACCTCCGATCACAAACCAAACAAACCTCCATCGATCATCATAAACCAGGTTTATGAAAGGCACACACTGTCAAAGCCCTTATTAACTATATATTTGAAAATGTATTAGAATATACACATAGCCCAAGATTACATCAACAGCAACGGCAATTTTAATAGTAAAGTGACAAATATGGCTACTACGGCAGATCCGTATCGAGACAAGTTAGTATATATATTAGGCAAATATGACGTAGGTGGGTTGTTGGGAAATTTTTTGATATTGAGTAGGGCATATTGGGCCGATAGATCGATGAAAATGGAAAAAAATCCATGTCACTCGCAAACTTCAACGACGACATTAGGCCGGCCTATATTCAAAGTGAGTTCTAGAGTTCTGGAGGTTGCATGGGTGATAATCAAAACCCTAGATCTTCCTTAAAATTGATGGTTAATGGATGAATAGAGTCAGGCTAGACCTCAGAGTATTGCAAGCTTCTCTGATGGATATATAATCATCGTTTGACCTTTTGGTACAATGTCTAGACCTTTTCCATTTTTATTCTAGACACTGTTTTTGTTTCCAGCTTTTTAGCATTGAAACCAATATTGATTGTCCAATTAGCCTTAATTAATTTGAACTTGGGTGTCTTTTGACTTTAAATTTCAAGTTGCATGCACTGGTTGTTTCTCCAGGTTGGTTTACCAGCAGTCTAGGCTTTTCAATTTTTCAGATTAATATTACGTTGTTACTAGCGTTAGTACAAACTAAATCTAACTTTTAGCGTTACCATTAATTAATCAGTTTTTATTGCAATGTCTCGTGCACGCTCCGAGATCTGCTTCCGTTGTTGCATTAATCAATTGTCCGTTCCCGCTTAGCTCTGGTAAGAAAAAATGATACCGCATGTACAAAACATGACCTTGAAGTAACACACCGCTGTACAGTCTCGTGTTCACCAACCGTAACGAGCGTGAACTTACCTAGTTCAATTTACACGATATCTTCTCAATCTAACTTTTAAAGGGATTCTCTTTTAAATTTGTTTTCACTGTTTGGTTAATGATTCAGAGTAACCAGACTTTTGTTCATGCAGGTCCTGCAGCCTGACTCACCTTGTCTCTCGTCTCTTCATGACACCTACCTAAACGGATCAATTCCGCTTAACCTTGAGATGTCCCATCTCACTTAAGACTTGTCTCAACTGCCATTCGTAGTAGGAATCTTCAATTACTCAATGATGATAGATACGCCGTAGAGCCTATTTTGTAAATCTTTCTCGTTTACTTGATTTGCACAGCACTTCAAACTCTGGATAGATACATATACTTCATGCTTCCAGTTGTTAAAAGAGTACCATGAATTACAAATCATGAGTTAACCATGATTCTCCTAAAATATTTCTTACCATGAATAGTTCAACTCATTCCAAAGTATATGTTAACAGAGCACCATTAGTTGAAACACTCAACTCCGGGTCTTTCCACCAACTGAAGGAATCCAAAATTTCATGCCACAACATCTCAACTATACGTACTCAAGTGTCTATAACCTACAAAAAACCATGAACAAAACTTTTTAAGCAAATCTTGAATCATGAGTTAAATACAAAAAAGAGGCAAAAAAGAAAACCTGCCGTTGCCCAGAATCGAACTGAGGTTTCTTCGGCCACAACGAAGTGTACTAACCACTATACTACAACGGCTTCTTATACTTTGAGGATCTGTAGAGGCATATACAAAGCAAGTAAGTATGTGTAATCAAAGCAATGTCAAAATTAGAATTTGGAGGATGTTTTGTGCTTAAATGTGTAAAACAAGCTATAAAATTTCAGTGGTTATATTGTAAGGACAAAGTCTTGGGTTAATGTTGAGATGTGATTGGTTGTTGACGAATATGGAGGTTGGATCACAAAAGCTGAAAAAAAAAAAACAAAAAAAAAGCAGAAGTTGTTTGGTATCTTTCAAAATGAGAAGCTCATAATGGGTTTTCCCCAGCTTGCTGATGCTATGGGTGCATCCTGGTAGTAGGCTGGTTTCCCTCTGTGCATGGATCAAATCCATGAGAAATCTAGCGCCATTGCCTGCCTGAAAAATTTTAAAGCCGTGACATTGCGTTACTTAGCGTTATAGTCTGTATCAGACCAGTATATAGAATATGTCTTACTTTGATGTTTATTACATAGGACGTTAAGTTGATTATCTATCTCTAACTACTCTATTAACAAGATAATCTAGATCCACTTCATTCAAAAAAAAATGTTTAACATTAAACAACAGAGTGAAAAATGTTTATCATTGTATCTCAAAAAAATGTTTTATATCCTATTATAAGCGTAAGTAGTTGTTGTATAATCAACGAACTGAAAATATCTGAAGTTTCTTTCACGGTTCGTTCGGGTCAACACTTGTGAATGCTTGACCTGATTTCAAAATTTTCAGTCAAATATCATTTCAAAATTATTAATATTACAATGACGTAAAATTATTTCATCTATTGAATCATCTACAATTGTTTGAAATAGTTAACTTGGTTTTTTTTTGTCAAGTCTTTGAATCATGGCCAATTATTTATCAAGCTTTACAGATTGAAGTCCATTTGCCATATTATTTATTGAAGTTAATTGAAAAAAAAAAAAAAAAAAAAAAAAAAAAAAAAAAAAAAAAAAAAAAAAAAAAAAAAAAAAAAAAAAAAAAAAAAAAAAAAAAATTAAAATCAGAAATGACTTGAATTGAGTATATAGGCCTATATCGGCCTATTTGAAATAGAACTCATTTCTGGTCTTGAGCAAGTCTTGAAGTGTTGGGCTCCCATGTTTCCAGTCCAATTCCAAGTCTAAATAACGATTGTGTATTTGATAAAAAAAAAAATTAGTTAAACTTGACTGATATATATAAGATATATATATATATAAGATTGAATTTTTTTTTATATAAACGGTCAGATTTAATACTAACTTGAAGTAAGGTAAGTGTTTTGGTTCTTGTCGGTTCTACGCACTATCAACTACTCCTCCAAGGGATCCTCAATTAATTTTTTTGAGATCAATCCAACACCATCATCATTACGAATTCTTATCTAGTAAAAGTCCATCCTTCTTGGTATCATGAATCAAATATCATACTCATTAATACATTATAATATCAAAACATGTGAACATGAACATGAACAAAAAAAAAAGAAGTCAAAAAAAAACAAATCTAAACTAAACTAAAAAAAACGTCAATAAAAAAAAAGAAAAATATCAACGATTTCATGAAATGCATTAAAAAAAAATTCAACAAGTCCTTCCTTCCTTATTCTTCTTTGTCCATCAATCATCTTCGTCCAACCCGAAATTGTCCCGGCTTCTCAAATGCTGAATCTCGCCGACCGCCACGCTCTGGCTCCGTGCCCGCGTCTTCATGACACCTGGATCAAGGCCGCCGCCTTTATCAGGCCTTGCCGCAGACAATGCCGCAGCCGCCGACGCAGCCGCAGACGGTGAAGGTGCAGACGGCGAGGGCGAAGGTGAAGACGTACCCGGGGACGGCGAAAACCTGGTCGCAGTGCTAAGCGGAGTCGGCGTGATGGTCGCATACGCATGAGCATGAGTTGACTTGCCAGGTGCTACCCTGCCTGGAATGATTCCAAGACCGCCCAAGGGAGACAAACTTAATGGGCGGCCGCGGCCGGCACCGAGTCCGCCGCCTCCACTGGGGCCAGTATGGCCACCAATGCCTTGCGCTCCAACTACAGGCGACGCGGGCACGCTCGCCGAAACAGCTCGGGGACCACCACCCGGAAGTCCCAGTCTGCTACCGCTTGCGCTACTGCTACTGGCACCGCCTAGAATTATAGACGTTCTCAGATTGCTTTCAGAGTTGCGGGCAGCCAGTCTGCGTGCGACGCTCGACGGGGCGTTCGGGCGAGGGCCTACGTTCAGCACCAACTCGGTGCCACCGTCGTCGTTGTCGTCACTATCGTCGCTACTGCTGTCTGAACTTGCCTTGTCTGAGTCATGGTAACCAGAGGGACGGACCAAGTCTTCGTAAACAGGTGGCGTGGCGTACATGGTGCCGGGTGGACACACAATAGGCTGATTTGCAAAGTAGTCTTGACCCGGGCGGCGTCCCGGTGAGGTGGGCGAGACAGGCGACGGGGGTGACTTTGGCGACGGGCAAAACGATTTACCGGGGGTCAAGTCAATATCTTGGGAAATGATAGACTGAGTCTTGTTGGCAGACACTGCTTTTGGGGTTTCCAGGCCGCTCGGTAACGGTTCTGAGACCTCTCTTGGATCAGGTTCAGTCAGCAACGAATTGATATTAAGGTGACTGTTGCTTGTCGAGATTCTGCGTGGAGGTCGCACAGACATGAAGGACATACCCGTTTCGATATCCGTCATCGGGAACGAGTCCTGTGTCGAGCTGGAGCCCACTGTCGCTTCCGACGCACGGCGCTCCGACACTCTATCCGAGGAAGCGTGCATTGTTCTCGAGCTCACGCTACTGCCCCGGTGGTGCCCATACGCAATGTCCGAACCTCCAGCATACGCTCTTCTCCACGACACTCTTGGGCTGTTCCCGGCTGAGGTAAAGCTGCTAAGAGACGTGCTACTACTGTTGGCACTCTTGTTGCCCAACTCTCGGTCAAGCATGTTGAACAAGGACTCGTTGAACTGCGGGGTGCCAGAAACGGGGCGCGAGGGGAGCTGGTGCCCGTGGTCATCTACAAAGCTGATACGCTTAGAGGGGTGCACGTCGCGGCTTCCGCGGCGAGATCGGGGCGGTTCTTTTGAGTTGGAGCGGGACGTACTTGTAGACGATGATTGGGTGAATGAAGAGGACGAGGACGTGGATCCCTTGCGGCGGAGGCCTGTAATATGTAACGCATGAGATCCAAACTTTGACAGCCCGCGCTTGATGCGACCGGCAATACCCAGCACAGCAGCCTGGACTTCTTCGTTTGAGACCTCAATTTTTTGTTCGTCCGAGGTCGTTGTCAAAAACAGTTCCTGGTTAGGAATGTCCATACCTTGCAGCATCCAGGGGTGCTGCTTGACGTCAATCAAATCGTACCGCTTTGTAGGGTCCTTTTCCAAAACATGGCGCAGCAGATCTTTGGCGGACTCTAGTTCTGGGTCAAACGCCCTGACCTTTGCTGGGACCACGCTTTCGACTGAGGTTGAAGATTGGGTAGAGTCGGATGGATTGTGTAGGTTGTAAAACATGGACGGAGGCAAAGATGACTCGCGTTTGGGCTTTTCTGGTTGCTCTTCGTCAGGGAACGTAAGTGGCTGATTCACGATAACGTCAAACAGCTCAAATTCACTCTCTGCGATAAATGGGACTTTGCCAAACAGCAGGCAGTACAGCGTAACGCCAAAGGCCCAGACGTCGATTTTGTGGGTGACAGGCGGGCGGCGTTCGTCCAGGGTCGAAACACACAGTTCTGGGGCAAAGAACGCAGGTGTGCCTGCTGTTTTCGCCAGTTCCAGCTCATCGTCATCGTACTGCCCTAACGAGGACGCATACGATACGCCGAAATCTGAAATCTTGACCTTGCCTTGTTCGTCTCGAAGTAGGTTTGCTGGTTTAATATCTCGATGAATGATTCCCTGAAAGTGAAGATACTCCAAACCCGAAGTGACATCTCTTGCCACTTGGCGGGCTTGGTCCATGGACATTTTGGGCTCGCCTTCATCGGTCTGCCATGCAATCTCACCGCGTGAGAGGTACTCCAAAACCAGGTAAATCTTGTTTGACTTGACGTCGTCCAAGACTTCCTTGAGTTCAACGATATTGGGATGCGAGCATTTCTTCATGATGGCGATTTCTCGGCGGACCTTTTCCTCGTGCGAGGTACCCGGCCGCCTACCGAGTTTTGGGCGACCAGTACGGTCGACTATTTTGATTGCCTATAACGAGTTAGAGAAAAAAAAAATCAACAAAAATGAGCAATATACTTACGACTAGTTCTCCTGTTTCAATGTTTTCTGCAAGCTTGACTTTGCCGTGCTGGCCCTGGCCGATTTGCTTTAAAACTTCATATGTATTAAGCAGCTTGCGGCCAGTGACTGGGTGGACGTCGATGCTGACATGATGGGTTTCTTTTACTGCCCTTGGTTTTGGCGAGGGCGGACATATTATTGGTGAGGATGAGTGTGATGAGTTTCTTGAGCTTGCGGTTAAATGGGCGATATGCGACTGGGAAGATGAAGTAGAAGAGGGCTGAGAGGGCGGGCGGGAGGATACCGCCGATGGGGCCAGCAGCTTCTCCGACATGAGGGACTGGACCAGCGCCTGGGGCAAGGGAGCAGTGGTGGGTGAAGAAGTGACGCTGGTTGCCTGGGAGGACGCGGCTGTGGATGAGCGGACGTGGTTTGTGCTGGTGGTGGTGGTAGTCGATGTAGAGGAAGAGGAACGGGAATGGAAAGCGGAATGCAGGCGACTGGAGAAGGAATGGCGGTTTGACTGATGTTGGTGGTGGTGGTGGTGCTGCTTGTCAAGGTATTCGCTAGACTTGTCTAAAGATGAGAGGGAGTCGTTGGGTGGGATGGGTGGTTGTGAGGTTAGGGTTTGGCCAGAGTGGTGGAGGGACGAGGATGAGGAGTGGAAGGACAAGCGCGAGATTGAGAAAGACGAGTGGTGGTGGTGGTGGTGTGGTTTTGAGCGCGGAGATGTTGAAGTAGAGTGATCTGGAGGCGAAGAAGGGTCAACAGGAACTGGTACAGAGGAATTGGTTGAGTTTTTTCTAAACAATGAGGCCAGTTGGCTTGAATGTGTGCGGTGGGGGTTTTGGTGCATTGAAATGGCGGGAGATTCAGAGTCTGATTCACCCAGTGAGAAGATTGGGGCGAGACGCCTGTCGTCGTGAGGACGAGAGAAAGATGCTTTTGGTTCAGGATACATTTGGAGGGATGACAGAAGGCATTTCGATTGATTGTTTTTTTTTTTTTTTTTGGTGGTAGTAGTGAAATCAAGGAAGGAAGAGAAGGAAGGGAAATAAAAAATGGAAAAAAAAATGGAAAAAAATGAAAAAAACAAAAAGGTTGTTGTTGCAGGTGGAGGAGAAAGAGAGGGAGGGAGGAATTCAATATATCAATTGATTAATAGAATATTGCACAGGCCTGTAAGAAAAGAAAAAGAATCAGACTATACCCAAAAGGGACACTCACCAGCAGGGAGGATAACCGAATTCAGCACTGTATCCATATAAGCAGGTTGAAGTAAAGTATTGGAAATAATAATGTGCATATTTCAACACGATTATAGTGATATTGGGATGGTGTGATAATCAGCGATAAGAGTTGTCAATATCATTTTAATTGGTTCTTATATTATTCTTGGGTGAAAGTAAAGGGTGTTGAAGAGAGATATCAAGTATTATATTGTTATATGGTATATTTTTCACAGTGATATTATTTTGGATGAATGCGTTGTAAATAATATTTTGTAGTGATATTTGACTAATCATACTTGATTGAAAATGAAAGAAAAAAAATTTCACCTTCTCAACAACAACTGTGCTCTGACCACTGCTCATGAATCTATGCAGTTGATATGGTCTTTAGATGGTTTATACGATCAAGTCAGTTCAAGTCAGTTTAATGATCATGATGATGATCATTGCTGGGTGTGTTCATAGTACTATAGTAAATATATTAAACTGAGTTATAATTAAATTTATATTGAATTCAAGACAATTATCCAGAGTTGGCAATATCAACAGCTGCGTTTTTTTTTTGTTTCATTTCTTTTTTGACCCGCTTAAGTAAAAAACCATTTGGCTGCTTATAAAAAAAAATCCAATCCCTTTGATTGACAATGATCAGCGACAACCACCACCAACACATGAAATTAATATTTTTCAGCGCTCGCTTCAAACAATTTTTGATCAACATCAGAGCAATATTGAATTCATATGAAAGTTGACTTCAAATGGTTAATCATAACAGCTTGATAACCCTTTTAAACTTCAGTAGCTAGGCTTGAACAAAGTCAAAGTTCCATGGCTGAAATGAAATTATTTACACAAGGGTGAAACTAAACACTTCAGAGAGACTGAGCTTTCCGCTTTACTTGATTCATCCCAGTACTATTGTATAGATATATATATCTCAACTTATAGTCTTGCCTCTCTCAACATTCGACTGCTGCTAGCTAATTATACACAGAGGTATAACGTTGTAAACCATTTGCCATATATATTCCATGGCATATATATATTGACTACATTTTCAATCGAACAGTTGTCTTACAAAGTTGAAATAAAAAATGCGGCCATATACAATATTTGATATTCATGCACTTGACAGAATTAACAACACGACGTACGCATATATATATATATATATTTGCACACTTGCAGGATACATTACGGGAGCAGGCACGTAATACGAACCTTATAGGTCTATCATATATATGGATATATTATAAGAACTTTCACATTAATGATTTGCATTGTGGCAAGAGCCGAGTATGTAGGGAGAGTGTTAACTGACATGACTGAGACTACTTGAAATCCATATGATATATATATATATATGCAACGGGAAAGACTAGGCTGGTTTGTGCATGTATACCAATTGTACACAGACTATATAGAACAACCAACCAAGCGAACTAGCGAACTAGCAATATCGTTTACTACAGCTATATAGTGAAAGAATGGACTAATGAAACAGGTTAACTATACGTATTCAAAGAATGGGGTAATAACGTTGTGATTTAGCCTAGTTCAAACGTATGTACCATAATACCTCTAAAATATACCCTTGAGTTATAATACTGAAACTTGCAACCCTCTTATTCTAAGGTGTTTTGCTGATCATCATGTTGTCAGTGATCAGGTCAGATATTCTATAGAGATCTGTAAGCACAATAAATATTCATATGGTTGTTGACCTGACAGTTATATAGCACTGTGGTAGTGGTAGAAGAACATGAAATCATTTCGCCATCGCCATAGGCCTATGTTGTAAATTGCCTCATTGACCAACCCAACCTTTGTACTATTAAGGTACCCACTTTACAACAACCCCCACCCACTTGACTGACTACAACCACTCAAGAGTCGACTTCAATCGACCTTCAGAACAGTCAATTGTCTATACATTCAATAATGCGACTTCTATATACTGTAGACCTGGTACTTTGCTGGGTTATATTTAGGATGACTGTTCTTCACTCAGGATCTATCTATAGATATAGACCTATATAGGTATCTTTGGTTCGGTCTCTTTGTAAGCTCAATCCGGAAAACCGTTAAAAGAAAAAAAAGTACGCTCACACACCCCTGATTCTCTCCGCCGCGGCCGCCACTTTTGCTGGACAGACAGACAGACACGCAGCTACACAGATCAACCTTTGAGGTTTGAACATTAAATGTGCGGGGAGAATTATGAGCACTGAGGCATGAGGTTCAGCGGGTTGGTGCATTTGGAATTGGTCAATGCACTCCATGAATACAATTGAGGTTTTCCGTTTGTGTTGATAATGAGGAGTGTGAGGCCAGGACGGGGTGAGTAAGCTTAACTGATGAGGCAGGTCAATCTCAAAGTCAACTGTCAATTGATGAGACCCATATATAGGCTTACCTACACACATAGCCTTAACACATACTCCTTCATCCGCTTGTGGGTAGTAGTCGTACTGGAAGGAGGCTCAAATCCCAAGCCTCCCACCAGCAGACAGTCAGTCCTACGTTTAAAAACCGTCAGCTACACTCGTCTGTCCCTCGGCTGGCCAGAATCACACAACCATTGTGACAAACATGTGTCGCTCTGCGCACTGTGCACCTGCTGAGGCTTGGACCACTACCTTATCTAATGTCAACGTTAGCATGAACATATGAACATGAACATGACAAAAAATAAAGGTGAAGCTTAAGGGTCCCGGCCGGGAGATAAGAAAGTAGGTGCTGAATCTAGCAAGACTATGTATGCCCTTTTTGTATGTCGTAGCATATCTCTGAGCATGTCTCAATGACACTTCCAACAGTCTCGATCTAAACGGTGAACGTGAAAATGAAATGAACTAAAAGTGTCAAATTAAAGAAGTTGATCCGATATCACTATTACAAATAAGCCTATCTAGAAAAAAATAAAAAGTAAAATTATAAATCAAGTTTATATATTACTTAGATTATCAGTTTCTTTGAAGTATCCTCTCCCCGGATTTCAGTTCTCCAATATTGATGTATTGCTATATCTTGCTGCAGAGGTAACGTTCGATAAGACGGACTTGACAAGAAGCCTGCTGGGGGTACAAGAAGCGAGATAGGATATTATAAGCAAAGCAGAATAATCTTTCATAAGAATAATATTTCAAAGAATAATCTTTCAAAGAATAATCTTTAAGAACTAGTAGCTTGCGAATATATAAAGAGTGTTGCTTTGATGATATACGCTCATTCAAGATGTAAGGTTATCTCATGTACCTTTAGTTAAGAGTGACTTGAGGGTACACTATTAAAGGCTTGGTATATTGTGAAATAGACCTAGTATGCCTTGAGGCAAGTCTAGATAATGTATTTCAATGGAAAGATACCGTTAGTGACATCGCAAACCCATGCTGATGAATGTGATGAGCATAGCTACGGCTCGATGATATAGGATCATTGAAATAAAGATAGCAAAAAGAATAAATGAAAAATGAAGATGAATTCAGTAACAAAACAAATAAATAACAACCAACAAATAAATAAAACAAACTATTACGCTCTGATTAAATAAAAACAAAAAATGTTGTGAGTGTGTGTAGGTCCATGATAAATAAAAGTTCCCTCGTCTTTGCTTTAAACAAGCTCCCTTAGATCTCAGAATCCAGTCATGGGTCCGTAGTCCGGCATCCGAACCACGCCAGCCGTCGACATCATCTGCATACCACCAGGGCCACCCGCACTGCTCACACTGTCAAACGTAGTCCCCACAACCATCCCGTAGTCCCCAGCCCCGTTGCTGTACCCGTACACATCGTCCGACGCCAACCTCGACGCCGATGACGACGAAGCCACGCTGGGCACCATGTCAACTGGACCAAATGTGCCTGCCGCAGCGGCCGCAGCCGCAGCAGCAGCCATCACAGCAGCGGTGGTTTCAGCTTGTGTCACGGCGTCTTGATGTTGTTGCTGGGTGGCGTGCTGCTGCTGCTGCTGGGGGTGCAGCATCAGGTCAAACCCGCCCGACAGTGCATTGACAGGCTCGTTGCTGCTAAGGGTGGTCCCTGGCTGGCTGAAGTAGTCAGTAGGCACCGGCTCGCCCTTGAGGGTCGCCTGGATCATGGCTGTGAACGGCGTGGTGGTGCCGGGGGCAGGCCCGCCCGCCCACTGGAACGGGAGCTGGGACTGCGGCGGGGTCCGCGGGGCTGTGCTCGGAGCCGTTGTCACTGGCGTGTACATGTCGTACTCGCTCGACACGCCGGGCACACCAGCCACGCCCGACCAGCTGATGCTGCGCCCGGAGTGGGTCTTGGCCTTTTTGGCAGCGGGCTGCAGGCCTGACTTGGCCGGAAGCTGCTGCTGTTGTTGCGGGGCGGACCCGCGTTTGGGGGCATGCATGGTGTCGACCACAGAGATGCGGCGCTTGTTCTTGGGGTTGCCGGCAACGGTAGCGGCGGAGGGCTGGTAGGCGGGGCCGCCCTGGCTGCTGTTGGGCGACATGGGTGTCATGGGCGACGACGGCGTCATGGGCGTTGCTGAGTTGTAAAAGTCGGGGGTCTCGTCCTTGCTAGACGGCTGCTCCGCCAGGCGGATCTGCGGAACGGGTGAATCAACCGGGTAGCCGGTGGTGGACCCGTTATTTGCTGTGCGGGGACCCGGCGACAGCGAAGTAACCCGGGCGGGGGCGGCGGAGGCGGCGGAACCATTGCCCAGTAGATTACTACTGAAGCTTGTCTGTTGGGTAACATGTGATGTCAGGTTTAGGACATTGGCGAGAGTGGTGACGTCATTGAAAATTGTGTTTAGCTGATCCACGGATGCCATGAGTTCCTGGTGGTGGGCCGAGCCCTGGTTGATGAGGTGCTGGCAAGTCGCTGCTGAATACTCAAAGTCCTTTCTGAAGCCCTCAATGAGCATGCTTGCGTTGTTCACAATCTCCTGCTGGGTCTCGGCGAGGGTCTCCATTCTCTGGGCGGGTTTCATGAACACGGCAAATGCAGGCGGCAGCGGTTCCTGGATGGGCGCCTGTCGCTTGTCTTTGATTTCAATGAACCCCTGGTTGACCGTTAGGTTTTTGCTGCGCTTCATGAACCGTGTGCACCATCCCTTTGGAATGGTTTCAATGCTTTTACTGTTGTTGCTTGTTCGGTCCAGCTTTGTCGGGGCTGTTTTGTTCTGAATGTACAGGGCGACCATTGACCTTAGAGCCGATGCTTTAATGTGCTCGCCCTGCTGAATCAATGCAATGATCATGTATTCCAGAATTAGTTCTTCTGATGCTGTGATTTTCTTGGTGCGTTCGAGGTACTCTTCGCGGGGGATGCTGCCGTTGAGTCGTCGCTTGAGCGTATTTGGTGAGATGCCAGTCGACGAGGCTGCTTTCCGGCGAGAGTAGTTACATTCTTGGACAAGACGAATTGCCTCTTGAATCTTTTGTTCTTTAGTTGTCAACATTGTGTGTGATGTGTTTGTGATTGTTGATGGTGATGTTGGAAAAAAAAAAAATATGAAAACTAGAAAAATAAAATAAATGAAAATCCAAGAGATTCCCGTTATTTTATATAAACAGATCTCAGTTTCTAGAACTGCTAAGAAATAAAAAAAAACTGTTACACGTTTGTGAAATAAATGAAAAATAAAAGAAAAAACAATTATTAACTTTGATCGATTTCAAGGTACTGTATACTATACGTTGAAAAAAGGTATCACAAAACAGCAAAAAAGCAAAAAGCAAAAAAAAGCAAAAAAACACAAAAACACAAAAAAGTTTATTTGTACCGAGCAACTGCTCAAACCTTAACCCAGGGACACTAGACAATTTTTGTATGGTGAAGTGTGACGTCATGGCAAATTTGCTGCGACATAATCACCTAGCCCTGCTACCACAGCCATGTGTGCTGATGTAATACTGTATATAACGGCTGACTACATCTGTGGGGGGCATTTATCTGACTCTTGACTCACTGTGATCAAAGCTGAAAATGGTTTTTTGTTGGATTTCAAAGAAATAATGGAGAGAAGAATTAGAGAGAAAAAATGAGCAAAAGAGCTTGGGAATTTTGGATTACTTGTCAGTGTTTTTGTTGGTGGTGGTGGAGTTCATTCATTAAGACTGGTCTATTACTTATGGACTGGTGATATAAATCACAGCTGTGCATATCCTCAGCTAGCGTAGCAGCAGGGACTAAAACTGTTCCTGATCTTCATCCCCATTGCAAAGGTGTTTATAAAGCAAAATGATGATTTTTAAAAGGATCATCCATATTGTTGCTGAGTATGTCCAGAGTGATGTGCCCTTGCATTGACTCGAAACATTCAAATTGCAAGGCACAATTGATAGTCAATGGCGCTTTGCAATATGGTAATGATCAATGCAAAACACGGAACTCACTCAACGTACGCATACATGTTCACGTTCATGATCTAAAAATCCATCGCGTAAACTCATCCCTACTCCAGACTCTTTGATTCCAAATCTTTTAATACTGTGACTTGTTATTGAAATTTCATTATAAGCTTGTATAAGCAATGACGTCAAAAGAGCGCGCAGTATGTGCATTATGTCATTCATAGCAAATGTATCACATAAGCACATTAGAAAATTACTTCACTATGGTGGGGGAGTTGTCCCAATTAGGGACGTTGAGTGCATTTGCTGATGCTCGTTGTCATGGCAACTATTCCCATTTAGGTTAAACCTATGACGACACAGCCTTCTTGGGGTTTTTGTTCTCCAATTTTCTGTGGGCAGTGTGGTAACTATAGTCTATAGCTAGGCTAGCTAGCCAACTATAGTGCGTATGTAAATGTAAATGTAAGAGTGAGTAGTCCCTATGACGTTTTGATTTTTTTACCTTTCATTTTATTTCCCCTTGATCTATTCTATAATCGGTTCTCGACCTGTATTTACTTCCAGCCTTTTCAAAGTCTTGTCTCGTCATTATAGCAACGTTCAAGCATAGCAAGCGTTAGTTTCGGTTGGCAGACGTGAAACACCGCTAGTTGAGTATTCAATTAATAACAGACTATTTATTCAATGACGACTCAGTTTTGCTAGAAACTTGAGATCAAGGGTCTAGATTCACTGGGCGGTTAAGTTGACATTGGCCTATGAAGACCTTTTTTGTGTCATTCGGCGGCGAAGAATTGTTGGGCTTTATTTTTGTGTTACAGGTTGCACAAAAAAACAGGCCAAGAGAACTCTCCAGAGTCAAATCTTGTTGCAGCAATATTGTAGAATTAACATCTGAAAAAAAACACAAAAAACACAAAATCAAGCAAGGGCCACCCTTGGTACTTGGCTGAACTTGACTCTCTCCCCATCCTTTGGTTTACTGTAAAGATAGTTGGTGCCAGCCAAAACGGTCAATCACCTGGTTTAGGACACATTTTCGCAATCCCCAATAGGACATCTCTCTCTCATATAAGTGAAATAAAGAAAACAAAGAGCAATGAACCCACATGTGCAGTCTAGGCTATTCTAACCAGCTAGCAAAAAACAAACAAACCCATAACCTGTAACGGTCGCATAAGTTTTTTTTTCCCTTGGACCATGGCAAACTAGAGAAACAATAGGCTATCCTAAATCGTCATTTTGCAATTTGTCGGGTTTCATGCATCAACAATTACTGATGAGCCTATCTCAAAAACAATAGAACAATTTGTAATTCTCTTTGACAAAACTCTAGGCTTAGCTTCAGTCATCACCAAGCATTCTTTTTTTCCATGCGTCTTTACGTTGTACTGCGCTTAGTTCCATGTCGCAATGCAAAGGATTTCGGTATTTGTTTTTTGCTGGTGGAGGGTTTTTTGTTTTTCCATATGGGAAAATGTCTTGGGTGGAATGACGTCACTTGCTGTACGGCTCTACATAACTTTAATTGGGAATAATACTGGGCAATCAACTTTTTAATGCAACAATGCACAACTCAACAACTTGAGACTTGGATCTTCATCATCATCACAAATTGGAGTATAGTTCAATATTCGCTTCTATAGAAAATCATCATCTTTTTATCATCACTAGAATCACCATCAATCATCATAGACAAAGCTAACCAAACCCTCACTTAGCAACCCAGCACTGTAGCATTGCAACCGTGACCATCCCAACTTTTCAATTAAGAGAATTCCAAGGCGAAGTTGTCAGAGGGGGCACCCAGAAATATATTGTTTCTATTATCAGGCACCAGATGACTGAATAGTTAAACATAGAAACCGGAATGATTGACGCCTTCTGTACCTGCTTAAAGCGTTTGTTTATATTATTTTCAATTGTCCAAAATCGCCACCAGCTAAAAACTCAGAGTGTGGGGGGTCGGGAACCAAAACGGTTTGGACTTTGAATTCATGAAAGGAAGAGCCGAAGGCTTTTAGTATGGGCTTGCCCCATACACGGGTAGATTGCTCCTATATTTCGAAAGTAGTCGTCTGAGCTCTTTTGATCATGCACCATGAACATCACCACCTAACAAAGATAAGTCCTCGCCTGATGCCATGTTGGAAGTGATGAACTGAGGTGGCGGGAGGGTTGACGTGAGCCGATAGACTTTGGAACTGGGGTTGCTGGGCTGGTCAGAAGCCCTTTGAAAGTGGGTTATAGGAGGTTTGAGTTTCTGTTGGCTTGTGAAAGACAATGTTGCTGTATTTTAGTGGAGATGATCATTTTCAGGGATTAGACGCTTTCCTTCTTTTAGAGTACTTCTTTGTTCAAAAAAAAAAAGACAAAAAAGACAAAAGTTCTAAAACTTCGTGAAGCTTTTAATTTAACTCATGCTTGAACCCTTAGTATTGAGTGGAGCAGGACAAACCCACCCACTCCGAAACAGAAAGTGAGTCCTGTTGTTGCGATGATGAAGGCTCATTCTTTTGTCAACATTTACCGACTGATGATGAGGGTGTCTCAGACCTCTTCATGCCATCTTAGACCATCCGACGACGGTGGCGGAAGACCCTTCCCGTCATTTAGTTTTTAGAGTCATGGTGGCTGTCGGCTTGATGTTTCTGGCGTGAATAATCAGAAAAATCAGAGAAAAAAACAAAAAGAACAAAGACCTATCATCCACCACAGTTGCCAAGAAAATCACAGCCTATCCTCTCTGAATCATGAATAGCCCTTATTTGTAAGACTGAGCAACGGTCATTCTCTAGATTTGGAAGACAGTATTCCTGTTTTGCGTGGTCTAGACATCGAGAGATTGGTTTTCGTGTTGGTACAAAATGACACTCATTTTTCTCATCTCATACATACAAGCATATATTTACGCTATAATATAGACTTATGGGTAATTGAGATCTGTATATACCTGCAGCTGGATATCAGTTTTTTTCACGTATCCATCAAGTATCGAACAAGTGTGATGTCGACAGTTTTGTCAAAACTTTAAATGTATATACGAAAATGTAAATACACGGAAAACGTGTCTATATCTAAATCTGGTAAATATTAAACTTTCACAAACTGGTGTGCTATTATCAAGCGAAATTGTATCATCCATGTAAAATGTAATTCCTGGTATGTACAAAACTACCAATCAAAGATCTCGTTACATACATTGGTTATTAAAAAGATCCTCTCCAGATACTCAATCATCATTCAAAGTTTGATATGGAGTTTAACCCTGCGCTTATTGAACTTTATTAAACTTAGTATTGGCCACATGCATCAATTTAACTTGGAAGAGGAGAAAATAATAGTGTAAAAGTAAAAAGGGCTATAGCCAATGCTGTTTAACATTTTGAATCAAATTATAAATGACACAAAGTCTTTCACTAGGAACTAGTATTAAACTCTCTCGGATTAACTGACCATGAACCACTTTAAACCCGCGACTACTGAAAACCCCAGCCTCAAAGAATTTGGCAAGGAAAGAGTGGATAAATACAAATAATAGTTTTTGTTTTCTTTTCTGTATTTTGAAAAGTGTGGGTGGATTTGAAAAGACATAATTGATTCTTGCAGGATTAGGATATTTTGAAAAGGAGTGCGTTACAAGTACATTAAGGGTCTGCCCAAGCCTATAGCTCAAAGTCACGGTTATGACTGTGCCTAGAACGACCGTTTTGGAAAGATCAAAAACACTCTTTAAAAATAAAAGAAACCATCCACCCATCTACTTTTATTCAAAGTTTCATTTTTGATATTTTTTTAAGTTCTCTACCAGAGCTCCCAATATAATTAAGAGCCATTTGGCCTGCACGCTCAAAACAACCATATAGGCCTATACAAATTGTGGGTCTTTTCTCACAAGAATTCAATGAAAAAAGAGTTCGAAAAAAATCCGGGAAGCCCTAGGTCGGGAATGCATGTCCGCACGTTATTTCACCATCCACTGATTTCGAAACACAAATAGAATACCTATCCACCTTGATATATATTTACGCTGCTCAATTAAGCAAATGTTGGGGATGTAAATCTATGGATTGTTATATGCTATCTGTATAAGTACCTTTGAATTTGTTCAAAAGAGGGTTTCACCTTGCCAACATCAGACACTTTGAAGCTACACAATTTAACCCGCTTTCAAAGGAGAAACCATAGATTTGGAATAATTACCCCTCTCTCATTGATTCACATCAAATGGATTGCATATATATATGTTGAATTTCTTGTACTTGAGAGTATATTTACATGTGGCGGCCAACCTTCATCTTTGTTCACTTTCGTACAACTCAATTCCTGAGTTGGTCTGAATCTCGTGGTTTATTAATTATTGTCAGAGTTTAATTTCTGCAAAAGATGTCCATAATTAAACTGCAAAGTCGATCGATCTACAGTTACAGATCAATCCGTTGCAGGTAATTTTTTGAAGTTCACAATATTGCCTATTAATGATAGACTAGTCCAAGCAGGAGTGCAAAGTTTAAGAGGTACAGAAAGAATTGGCATTTTCAATAATAATATTAATAACAATTAAGACAAACAGAAAAGGTGGACTGACTCATCTCATTCTCTGGTTTCTGTTTTCTATGATATTTGCGAGAAAAAACCTAGTACTTGAGATGATCAGATGGCACTTGAATCTTCATGCATGATAACCCAATATTAGCACAATCCTACTCTAGGTAAAGATTCAAAAAGGCCATACCAGTTAAGAAAATAGTTTTCATTGGATACTGGACTTTTATGACTTGATGCAATAACAAAATAGGCAGCCAAAAAAGACAGATCAATTTGCTCAGAAATTAAGCAATTATTCTTGAAGTGTCACAAGTTCTCTACTTATCCACAATGTACCACAAAAATTGTTCACGATTACTTAATTGATTGGATACCTTTGATATTAATTGGAAAAAGAAGTGTTTTTCAATTAAAAGTAAATCAATGAATTATACTATCATACCAGTTAATTTTTGTGGGGGTACACAAAAACTACCTGGCTTCAAAACCGATTGCAAGTTCAATGCGCCATTTAACACGCGAAACCAAAACACAAAAAGGTGCATTCAATACAACGTATCATGAGCAGTTGCATAATTTAGACAACTGCATTTAAAATTTCAAACTCATTGAGGTGGGTATTATCGAGATCTAGCCTCCTAATGATTCAAAGTCATACGGTGGAGCTAAACTCGCTAACTAGCACATGTGTTTGAAACAAGTGTATCTCATGTATGTTATTTTCCACTTCTCTACTGGTAAACAGAGATCTCAATTCAAGATTTTTATAACAAAACCAGACAGTCTAGCCAAATCGAAACAGATAGCATGCCTTATTTCCCCAATCAATAGTATTGCTATATTTGCTCCTAATATTTTCAGACCATTATGAAAACCAGCAATACTGCGACATTGATTAAGCCCACACAAAAGAGTTTTACTTAGCTTATTCCTGTTACAAAAGCTGAGCCTTGAGGTATCACAACACTATCGTGCGCGACTAGCAAACGTGAGTTTTGGAATATTTTGTTATAACCAGTAAAAATCAGATTGTAAAAATAATTACATGAACTATTTGTAAATTCATCAGATAGGCCTATAAATTTACAGGCTCTTTCAAGGCTTAATCTTGCAACTTCAACATTTTATTCATTTTTATTATTTTTCAACTTCCTCCACTTGATCCAATATTGTTCAAGTTAGGACACTCATGAGCTAATCCAAGAGAGAGTTGATACAAGCATCTGCACCTCTCAAAACTTACAATGCCGTACGTCCAGGATAATCTAAGCTAGGTTAAACAAGAGCATGAACATCATTACCATTATAAGCATCATGAGGTGTTGCAATTTTTGCAAACATGGTTGAAGAAGTGGCCTCTCAGGCATTACACTCATAATTAAGAACTTTTGTAGTAACAAATGGAAATTGTTACACATTAGTTAGATTATGCAACTCTATTCAACAAGAGTAAATTCAAATTCAAAAGATAAGAGATGCTCAGATGCAAGCCGTGTTATTCATAGTCTTGCTATAGCTCAAGACAAAGCTGGCATGATACTATCAACTTTGGCAATTGCTAGCCCCTCATCAAATATTATTTCATTTAAATTTAGAAAATAGCGCAACAGACAGTACTGAGCATTGTTTCGCACTACAATGCTTCATCATGTCTCCGTAGAAATAATGTAATCCTTTACAAGATGTGGATCAAACGAAAACAGCTGGATAATTAAATCGGCCTATCTATCGCACACCACACGCTTACAATTACTGAAATTTAGGTACTGGGCTTGTATGTAGCATGATATGTATTTAACTAGAGCGAGAAACAAAAATTTTGAAGTGTTTCCAACTGCCTTTTACTGAATCTTGTCGATGAACGAGCTTAAAGCTAGCTCGTATTCGTGATATTTTTACACAATCTTTACCAAAATCAAAAATATACGAAATGTGACAGTTTGAAAAGATATACAACAATTTAGGAAACTGAAAACAAAAATCAATACAACTTTAGGTAGCATTTAATCATTAAATCTTTTTGAACTACTTTATCTACACAAAGAATTATAGCCTACAACAAGAAAGCGTCAGTGGTTTAGCGGTAAAATTCGTCGTTGCCATCGACGAGCCCCCGGTTCGACTCCGGGCTGACGCATTTTTGCAACTCAATAGCTAATGCACCGCTCAGGATGCTATTATTTTTGTTCTCTAGCACAAGTCAAGTCATTTGGGGAGGTTTATTTTGAGTAACATGTACTTGATGTTGATACTGAGTGGTACATTGTAGTTTTATCAACCGATATGTGGAACGACCAGTTGCAACACCAATGCAATTCACTGATTTTTTCTTCGCTGTTCTGAATATAGTAAGCTTGAATAGCCAGCGATTTTGCCGTTGCTTGGAAATTATTACTACGTCGATGTGGAAGTAAACCAAAGACCCTATCAAGTGGCCCAATTTTTGAATTCATCATCATTATATAGTCAAGATTGCTCCAGCTTGTTGAGAGAGCTGCTGATCGTTAGATTGAAATATTTATAATAGTGCTGAGCAAACTCATGAGTTGTTGGCGTTCATGAACTTTTTGACTTGAATCTTAAGGTCCTCATTATTTTGCGAATTTCTTCTTCCCCAGCCTTCTGGCTGATGCCTAATGAATGCACCAACGGCGCCAAGGTATCCCTCATGACGTAAGAAGTAAGCTGTCTTTTCTCCTTGAGACCAGAAATTGATGGCATATGACAAAGTGTTCATTGTCAGTGGATGGCCACAAATGTATGATCCTCCAAAGTAGATATTGTCAAGTTCGTGGTATCGAGCCTGCAAGTAAGCAATTTGTCCAATGTTATTGCTGATAGCATAAAGAAGACTTCGGCTGATGTCTTCCTGGCGAAATTCAGAGAATTTATCGCGAGATGCCTCTGAGTTTTGAGACGGGTTGCTAGAGTTGTCTACATCAGCAGGGGTTGAATTGTTCGCCGAGGAACTAGCTTCATTCGATTCTTTCATTTGATTTCTCTGCACCTGCTTGAACACTTTTCCAAAACTGCTTGCAATAGTAGATGACTTCAGTCCAATTCTAGAGTATTCACCTCCATAGATGTCGCCAACAAGCATATCGACATTGGTATTATCCCCCTTTCCTACCATTTCAAGCATTTCATCATAGGTTTTAGCCTCTGTGAGTAGAGATAACAGACCCCAAAGGGTACCACCACCCAGCGATGAACCGCCTATTCGAACAAAATTCTGTGGCCCTGTTACCTTGATCATACTCACACCAGACCCAATGTTGACTAACAAGTATGGATAAATGTTCGGTCGCGCTTCCGCAAAAGACATCGGATCTTGTTCGCTGTAGCAGAAAACTTCCTCGGGTATTTCTGTTATGAAAAAATCAAGTCCTGCTATCAGACACTCCATTTCGTCCTCCCGCCTAACTTGGACGTTCAATTGGTCGCGCATGAGATCGTAGAACTTGTATGATCCTCCCCCCGTTGCCATGATGTTGAGATTTCTCCTTTTCTTTTCACCAGCCTTTTCGCTATTCTGTCCAACAATACCACGCATAAAATCGATACAGTCTTCTATCTTGTCGGTTTCAAACATGGTGAAGTTGAGTCTTCCGCCTGGGCCAGTTGCATTTTTGGTGAAGTAGACGATCTTAGCTAGAGACCCGCCGATCTTAAGAACACGTTAATGAGAGCCCACTTGGCTTGATTTAAATACTCACGTCTACAGCAATATGAGAGACTTCGTCTGTGTGGTGAGGTAGTGCAATATGCTTGGTTCCTAGAGGAGTACGTTGACCATAATCATCTGGTTCCGATTCGTCCACAATAAAAGCACCCTCAACATTTATTTGAATGGCATTTGGCTGTGGAAATGTGAGATCAAACTGAGCAACCCCAGCTATGTTGTCATTGTACGATGGCTTTGAACTGATCGGTGGTTTCGTAGAATGTGAGGAAGCCATTTTTCTTAGATGGGGGTTGATGGTGGGAGAACAAAATGTATGTAATGAAAAATGAGAGAGTGGAGAACTGTGTCATACATTCTGTTCAGTCATGTCTCTGCGGAGGAGAGTCAAGACAAATCAAAAGAACCATAGTAAGAGGGTGTATAAAGGAGCAAAGTTATCTACCAGGAGTAGATTTTAATCGCTAAGCAGGTATAACTCTACAGATGCTTCAAAAGTGGGCTTGGCTGGGGTTGCACTATAACGGAACTGGTGGCCAAATATGAGATCATACAGGACCCTTCATCTTCAACACAGAAATGATTGACGATAGTATATAAAACAAACAAAGTACTAGTAGAGCAATAACATGATAAAAACCAAAAAAACGATAATAAAAAACAACCAATAAAGCTAAAGATGCGATGCGAAAAGTTTCGAAGCGACGAGCCAAGATACAAAGAGAAATGCCAAACAAATGATCTTCTGGCCACGAGACATGCCAGCGTTATTGACGAGATCAGGTTTGGCAACTTCAACGGCTTGTTCGGTGCCTATATCTGGGCGGGCTGCTGCGACATTTGCAAAGCCCTGATTCACTGGAGATTGTTCCGCTATCCGTAAATGAGAATTCGTCTCAACAGGAACAGCTTTGACAGCGGCTTCGATTATTTCCTTCTTGTTCTCTTCGACTAGATCTGGAAAGTGCTGGACAAACATATAATTTCTAAGGTTGAATGCTTTGGACTGTTTGGCAAACTCGATCTTAGTTGCTTCGGTCGACTCTATACTGCCAGCTGTACTCTCATCGCCAACCATAAAGCTCAGTAACCCCGTCAGAATAGTTGATACGCTCCATGCCGGATTCCAGGTCTTGGGATGATAATCACTAATGCTGAGGCATAATCTCATTCCTGGTCTGAACCGACCAGACGGAGTAAACATGCGAATAGCAGGTGGCTTGAACGGATAATCTGCAGGGAATGTGAGCGTTCCGTGATATTGGCCGCCTGTATATGGAGTGTCAGGGGGGCCTGTGATCACATAGTGCCACTCCAGGATATCACTTTCATTAGGAAGGGCCTGAATGAAAGGAGGCGGAGACTCTTCAAAGTTCTTATACTCCCTTGTAAGCTAACAATACAACGTTAGTTTGCTAAAATCTGCTTGAAATAAACCTACTTACTCGCTTGTGAGCACCTCGCGAAGCCATTTTCTGCGTAGATTTACGAAAAGACGATAGATGAAACGGAAGTACCAAGAGAGATTCAACAGTGGCGTGTAAGGGAAAGGGTTGATTTGGACACCTTGTGGGAGTATCTATAAGATCATTAAATTTCTTGTAACCATCATATCATAATATTAGCAAAATGACAGATGTTCCAAAGGATTTCTATGAAAAAGTCACCAAGATCTTTGATGCTGCTGTAGCATCTGGAGATTTGATCTATTCTACTGGAACTTCTAAAGACGTTACTCATGACGGGCTCAATTACAACTACGCAATTGTTCCAGCTTTAGCTGCTAAGCCCACTCTGGCTGACAATGAAGCTGCCGCTAAACCTGCCACAGAGGAGGAACCTGCAAAACCCTTTGATCCGTTTGATCCCCCTCATCCTGCTTTACTGGTTCTTGATCAGTATAAATCAGATTATGCTGTCGTGCTGAACAAGTTTGCAGTCATTCCCCGCCATTTCCTCTTGGTCACTCGTGAATTCCAGCCTCAGTCTGCTCCATTGACTCCAGACGACTTGGATGCTTCTTATCAACTTCTTAAAGCTGCCAATGAGCAGTCTGGAAAGCGACACATTGGATTTTTCAATTGCGGAAGAGATTCAGGAGCTTCGGTTCTTCACCGTCATGTTCAGTTTCTGACTCTGCCAGACGGATTCAAGCCATTCCCTGATGAGCTTTCAGCGGAGGGAAAGAAGTACGAAGATGGCAAGAGTCCATTGACGCATGACAAGGTCACCTTTGCCCATTTTGTTGTACCTATCCATGATACTAGCAAGGATGATCTTGGCTTTCGATTCTCAACTCTTCTTTCTCGCACTCTGACAACTTTGCGTCAATATGAAGCCAAGTCCATTTCTTATAACTTTTTGTTCACCGAGGAGTGGTTCATGGCTGTTCCCAGAAAGGCTGAAGATGCTGAAAAAGGCATCAGTGTCAACGCCGTTGGAACAATTGGCCTTTTGCTGGCGAAGGGAGATGATGAGTTTAATTACATTGAGGAAACTGGCCCTAGCAAAATTTTGGAACAGGTCTGTTTTCCTCTACGACAAGAAGAGGATGGCGAGTATGATTACTAGGTAATTATTACAATGTACATGAGATTGCCTACAGAGAACACTTGAAGCATATGTAGCGCATTCAATTGATTTCCCTTTCTAATGCTATAATCTTTACAGATGTAAAGTATTTTTCTCTTTCACCAAGGCGCGAATTTTTGTGCCTGATAGTCCTAAATGTTCTTCGATTCGAGATTCCGAGCTCAAACCACTGATTATGTAATTTCCACACCACTCCGAGAATACCTGAAGTAACTGAAATTGAGTTCCATCCTCAAGCCTCTTCTCCACGAGAGGTCTGTTCCAGCAATGCCTGCTTCTATCACATCTATTGTTAAGGCTTCAGAGTTCATTCTGAGCTCACCACTTTTAAGCAAGATTTTTGTTCCAGCAGCCAAAAGCTTTGTTGAGCTTGCAGGGTACCGTAAGATGGGGTTGAAGTAAGATAGACCTTTCCCTTGTGCTTGGAGGGCTGGTAGACTAACTCTGATGTTTCAGATTTGATGACTTGATTGAGGAGGAGAATGATATTGCACAGACTGCGCTTCGCAGACTTGATGAAAAGGAGTCTTCCGACAGAGTATTCCGACTGTTGACTGCTGCTCAACTATCATTAAGCGCTCAAAGTCTACCTAAAAATGAGGTAATGACTGCTGAAAACGATAGATCCTATCTCATTCCTTATCTCCTAGAGGCAGAAACTGCCAACTCTGAGAGATCAGCTCTGAACAACATTTCGGTCACGAACAAATGACACAAAGACTCCATTTTATGCATTCATGAAAGCATCACGTTAACGACATAAATTTTATAATGACTATATTACATACGCGAAATTCTCCATTCCATATTTGCTCCCTCAGTCGTGAATCTCTTTCTTGGAGGTTTGAGTCATCAAAATAGTTGATTGTCTATCTGTCATTAAATATATGTCCTCAAGTCCTGCTCGATGACATCCAATCCAGACATAAAGGTTGCCAGCAACTTGTCTAAATTTGCTACTGTCTCTTCCCGACTAGTGACATCCAGCAACAGATTACTATCCAGAGAAACAAGTTGAGGAAACTTGCGGGGAAGTGAACCCCCATTACTAGAACTAGCTGTAACTTGGGGTTTATTTTGATCAAGCCCAATCCTTTTCATAGGCTTCTGTTTCAAAACTTGCTTGGGAATAAACTGCTGAAGTGAACCCATTGCTCTTGATGAAGGTGGAAACTTATCAAGGGTAGCAGGGGATTGGGTTTGTTGCTGAATCATTTGCTGCTTGTATTGCGGATTTTGCAAGTTTACCATTGAATTGTCTTTCGGTGAATCACGAGTATATCCAATCTTGGTATCATGAAATTTAGGAGGTGGTTGAAGGGTGATAGGTTGCATGCCAATTGATGACTGGGAATGGGGTGCAATATAAACCTTTTGATCAGTCACTTTAGATCCTGCTGAAGCTGATAACTTGCGTATCGAGGACA